>JAFFZR010027935.1:0-16455 GCA_018397195.1 Lethrus apterus | reverse complement strand
GGGACGTATCAGATATTAAGCTGATAAGAACAGATACTACACTTTGATCTTAGCCATAGGCCGAGAAGCGATGACGTTACTTATTAAATCTATCAAGTCAATGAAAAAACAAGACGTAGTTACGAAAACATTTCACGCGCGCCATCTTTGTTTCATTACTTGTTACACAGCCGAAATTTTTGTTATACAATTATATGAAATGCGTTGTTTTGTTATATAATTATATGTGCAATTGTTTTCTATTGAGATTTTGAGTTTGTTTTTTCAGTTGTACTATACAAAAGATCCCCATATGTACAATAAATAATATAAAATCTATATATAGGGAACAATATTTGTGAACGTATCCGCGTTTCCACTGTTCATATTTTAGTATATAGATGGCGCGCAACTCGCTAAGAAACATGAGAAATGTTTCTTTAGCGATTTGGTCGCCAGTAAGGTCAACTCATAAATAATACGATTTTGACGCTGAATATGCTGCAACCATTCGCTTTAAAAAAAAATTATTTAAGCAGTGTTGCGAACTTAGGAGTTTTCGGTTTTAGGGAGAAAAATGTTTTAGGGTTTTTTATGAATCGATCATTAGAAGCTTAATATTTTTTTAGGTTAAAAAAAAATTAATTAAAAAAATGTCTTACTTGTTTTGTAAAATAAAATATATATAATATAAAAGCTTAGTATTTGGATATTCAAATTTTAAGGTTAATTTAAGGGTTTTTTGATAGTTCAGTAAGAGACAAATTGCTTGAGTACATTGTCGACACTGCATTTAGGACATTTTAATGAGTGGTTTCTTATATCAAATTTGCATACTATTATAGTTCACATAACAGGCACAAAAAGCGCCACTTCCATAAAATTTAAATTTAGCGCTAAAAACAAATATCTTTTGTACACCAGCGGGTTATATATAATTCTGAAAGATGGCAATAGTCGCAAAAATAATGTACGAAAAAGGAAACTTTTTGTATGCATGAAGTTATAGTATTTCACATCTAGGAATAGTTTAATTGGTTATTAAGCTCCATTTAAGAAATATATAAATCCTAAGGGTGTTAATTTGTTAAATTGTCTATATAATTGTTTGCATTAAGGAATATAGGTTTAACTGTTTATGTTATTTCATGTAAATTACTTTATTTTTATATTCGTCGTTGTTGAATATAATAAATAACTTATTATATAGACTTCTTTTTAATTAATACTCCAATATATTTTATGCCAAAGTACATTTTCAAAAGTACCGCCAGTTCTATTTAATTCATATAACAAACACCGACATTATGGCGTTAACTGCGGTTTAGAAATTTGGTATTGAGATCCAATCTTCTAAAATATATTGTTTCTGGCCATTTTGCAATTTAGGCCTTTAGGGAGCGTTTGCCTATGGCATTTGCAACTGGAAAACGCATCGAATACTAAGCAATATGTATCTGTAACTATGTTCTTTAATAAATCTGGTTTTAATGACATTTTCCAACTAATTTGTTCGGCGTTCGTTCGCTTGGAGGGAATGAAGCCACCTTAAATTTATGTTTATTTCATCATTTCAAGGATAATTCCTTAACGGGCTCACAATCAGTCCATTATGCTAAATGAATCTATACAGTTTTTACGTTATTAATGTTGCATATTTAACAAACAAAAAAAAATGAATTGGGAAGTGAGAAAATAGCAAAGGATCTAAATAAACATCTTTTATTAGTTCCAGGTGTCCTTCATTAACTTTGTTTTCATATACAAACAAACCTTTTTATCTCTAATGAAAAGTTCCTCTATATAGACACTGTGATGGCTGTAAAAATATTCTATTATAAATAAATATAATTCTTTAAAACAATTATCAAATCGAATCATTTCTAATAAATGTAATAAACACATCTTTTCCTGGTTTCAGGTGACAATTCTCTTCAATGTGTTAATATGCCTGTTTCAAATTGAAAATGGTTACTTGGTTATTTGAAAAAAAGAGATCATTTTAAAATAGTCTAATATTAATCTGGCAATGTGTGAATAAACAAGTATGACGGGGCAACATCCATGGTTAACCACAAGTAAAATATGATTTAAATGATAAATGATAAAAAGAATGGTTTATATTTTAATCATACAAACATAAATGAAACAATTTATGTATTAGAATATTGTTGTATTTCCTATCAAATATTCTATACAGTTCTAATTAATTAACAAAAAAAAAACTGTTTGGTACAATCATTCACATTTCGAAATAATATTGAGAAATGTGTTCCGGAACCATATTTAAAGAGATTATGAGAGCAAATTGGTGCACCATGTTTAAAAACCACTCACTAAAATAAAGCACGATTTCAGTTTTCTTTTGGCTTTTCTTCGGCATCTTTCTTCGTGACTTCCTCTTTTGACGCTTCGTCAAAATTTTCGACTAATTCTGGCACATCTTCTTCGTCTTCCGGAACTATCTTACCTAATGCACCGGCATTTCCCACACTCGTAGCTAACCTTTTCAGTTGAGTTATGCCTTCATTGCCCAGCTGATTTAAAATACCGGGAAGCATTTCTGCTATTTGTTTTGTTTCACCGTGACCGGTGATTGCAAATGTATTTGCGGCGAGTGATGCTTGAGCTTTGGGGTTATTAAAATGAATGACGGTACCATCATCTTTTATCATGTTTACTTCTTCGATGCCAGGGATTGTGTTTACTGACAATTTTTTGAGCGACGATTGTAATTTTTTATCGTCGGTGGCCTGTGTTGAATGTACAACCTTCTTCTTACGCCTAGGTGTACCTTTACCGCCAATTCGTACCGATGCCTGCATTTTCTTGAGCTTTTCCGAATTCATTTTGATTTATCACTCTACGGCACTAATTAATTAATGACACTAAATTTTCGAGGTTAATATAATACGGCTATGACTTATTTCTACGATTTTTTCAAAATAAAATCAACGCACATGTACTGAGAGCCGGCCACTACAAAGAAAAGATGGTGGAATTCGTGGACTTCCTTTTCACGCGGATAATTTTATAGACGCGCAAGTACACCGGCAATAACGTGCCCGCCAAATTTAAACTGCAAATAAATAAAAATATTTTTAGTTTAATTCATAATGTACAATTAATTATACAAAATTTGTTATTGTAAAAATACATTTTTATATGACACGTCATCATCTACGTGTAAAGGAACAATTATAAGTTTTAAATTGATCGCTTAATTAATGGACTGAATGTATGTACATGGATATCAAAAAAAAAAATGTAAATAAAGTTTTGCTTTGATATTAATGCAAATACCCTACAGTACCTAAAGAAAATTATTTTTAATTATTCACTATGGGTCTGTTCGAACGAATTGGAATGATTGAGAATGATTCCGGATTTTTTCGACCTATCACAGAGCGACTTTCAGTTACTTGAAGTTAGTCACAAATTGAATGTTTAATTGGTAGATGAATCCTACTATTAAATAAAACAAAGTTTATGTATAAATTGTATTTAAATACAATTAGCATTTTACAACTTTATATCCATTTTTTGTTAAGAATTTCCTTCCGTAATTGATTTTCTTTTTGTTTGTTCATTAATTTTTTAAACAATTCATATTTCATTATCTCGTTTTTTTGTTCGATATCTTCATTATCTTCATCAATCAACTGTTTACTTGACTTGGCAATTGTATTGGAACTTGGCTCGGTATACAAAATATCTTTCATATCCTAAAAAATTACATTTAATATGTGCACCTTTCATTGAATTTTTATTACCGATATATCACTATCCAAATTGGGAATTAAAGTTTTATAATTACAGCTGCAAAATTCCTCAAACTTTTCATTAATAGATCGTTTCGTGTCTTGATGGCACTGTAAGTACAACTTTAATTCCGTTTGCAATGTTAATACTTTTTCCTGTTGTTCAACTATGTTATTTCTCAATTCGTTTATATTTCTATGACATTCTATTTCCTGTGGAGATAGTATTACACTTCCACTTTCATCAATTGTTTCTTGTGTCAGTGATTCCCTTTGAAGTTGTCCATTTAACAATTCATCTTTTTCGATATCTAGTAAATTGTAAATATCTTGTAGCTTTCTCACTTCGATAAGATAGACAACATTTAATTCTTTTGCTTTTTCTTCATAAGACAACAGTTCGTCGTTCATTTTTTCATACTGATAATTCATATCTTCTGTAAAATGTTTCCAAGCTTCGTCATGTGTAGGCACATCAACCGGCATTGATATTTCCATCCCTTCATCTAGTAATTTATCTTTTAGTAAATCTGATGTAATACTAGATTTTCGTCTACTTCCACTGAGTTTTCTTAAACCTTTCGAAGATGTTCTAGATCGTTTCAATGATCCAGTGATTTCAGTTTTTGATAATTTTGGAGCTAAGAACGTTTTTTTTTTTGTTATCAATAATTTAAATTTTAAATTGCCAACCAACCTGATTTTTGACTTTTACTTTTTGTTTCAGATATCGTGCTTAACTGTGCACTTTGTTTTGTTAAGGATTTTTTACTGCTTTTGGAAAACTGTCCACTTGTTTTACTTTCATTAGATTTGAGACTGGCTTTTCGAGAACTCTAAAACATCAAACAATCATGATGAATTCTAGTTGCGATAAAATCTTTTTTACTAGCACTTACAGCTTTGGCTTGCTGTGACTAAAAAAAAAAAATTAACCACAGCAAGCCAAGCAACTTTGAACCGAATGAAGCAAGTAAAAGTTAATAATGGATCAAATTTGTAATTTTGTAATATTTTGTACGGTCCAACTTACCTTCGAAGATATACTATCTTTTTTCGAAAAAGTACCCTTAAATGCTTCCATGGCATCATCATATGCCTTTTTATATACCGCTTGTGTCAAATCAGTTGTTTCAGTCTCAAGTTTGTTGTACATATTTTTAAAAACTTTTAAAATTATGTTTATATCACATACGGTAGTAACAACTAATTCGTCTACTTTATCACATAAATATTCCTCAGCAACATTTCTCACATGCATCAATCTGTCCTGTGTGATATTTGTATTTAAATCATTATTAAGTATCATTGAACTTAGATCTACATCTTTTCTGATCTGATTTAATTCTTTCTGAAAAAATTAAAAAAAAATACAACTAGTTCCAACACTAGATATGATATTAAATATAAATATTTTTTAGTTAGATACCTCTAACAATACTATTTTTGCATCTTCGTTTTCATGTATATCCATTTGCAACTTTGTGGTTTTTAGACCTCGAAGAATTTGCCCAAAGCGTAACATAGATAATGACATCATTAAATCTTCTTTGTCTGTTCGTATATGACCAACAAATCTAAACAAAAATTATTTTATAAGTGTTCGTCATCAAAGAAAAAAATGAAAAAGGTATGCAAGAAACAATGGAATTGAATGGACTAATTATTATTCTTGCTTACCGAAAAATACTATGAGTGTTTAACGAATCCTTGATATATTGTATTAAAATATTTAATCTTTGATTTATTAAAATATGCTCCGGGATATTTTCAATTAGTATTAGTAGGAATTGTTCCAGTTGCGTTTTAGCCAAATTTCCCGTTCCAACTTCAAATGCATTTTTATAAATGGAAGGTAAATTACCTATTGTGTCAACTCCAGCCAAATCAACTAAATGTATCTGTAATTAAGATCGGATTAACGTAACTGATAATTTTCCTTGCATCTTTGTGATGATAACATAAAATGAAAAATGGTTAAATTCTTGGTTTTTTGTTATTTTCAATTTACCCAAACATAATTATAAATGTGTGTACTTTTGATATTGTTTTCACAGGAACAGTTTGGTTTAATGATTTCGTTAATATTGTGACGGTAAAGACACCAGTTGCTGCATGTGAATTGTATGAAGCACCTTGTATGAAAGATTTTCTCCCTTCCGCTGCAATTAATTCATTATTTATTAATTTATTAATCATTTGCAGATACCTTTAAAAATTCCCTTTAAACTTTGCTCCTCATTTTCCATTTTTATAGCACTGATATTTTTTATGGAATTTATATCATATAAATTATTGTCACGTTTAAATAAATCTACTAAATGCATTTTTGTTGCTTCTACGTAAGACATTTGAAGACACATTTTCAATTTACTTCGCATGTGTTCTTTAATTTTAAACAGTTCTGTGACTATCCTTGGTATAAAGCCTCTATCCTAAACAAATCATTAATAATGGACAATTTGTCTCACGTTTTTACCTCGTATGAATTTTCCATTCCAGATATTGTTAAACTTTTACCGCTTCCTGTTTGTCCGTAACACAAAAAAATTGCATTGTGGCCGTCGATTACGCTAAAATTGAGTTTTTAAATTCCCGCGGTTTTATACTTACCACTTACCTTTCTAAAACTGGGGGTACAATTGCTTCGTATATTTCATTTTGTGTGTTATTGTAAAATAATCCGTCAGTTTCAAAACGCCAAAAGCTGGGTTTGCATTGTTCATTTCCAATTAAAAAATCTTGCAAACAGCGCACGAAAATCGTTTTCTTGTCGTCCAAAATTTTGACATGTTCCCAACATAGTTTCTCCTGGGGGAGTATTCTAAAATACACTTTGGTATTTTTATACTTGGTTTCTAATTGCTTGACCATTTTCTTAAATTGAATTAACTTTCCCACCCTTACAAGCTGTATAATTCAGTATTGAAATATAAAATTATGACAAATGTTTCTATGACAATTTTAATTTAGTGAAAATTTTTAATTATCCAAGTGTTGTTTTTTTCCAAAAATATTTCAAATTAATCAACGAAAAATTTCAAGTGATTGATGAGGGATGAAAATAAAAATTTTAATCTAGAGGTTTGTGTGGTGTTGACAAATGGAACAGTTCCGTAGATGTAAAAAAACAAAATTCTCGCGTCAAAATAATGTCAAGGTGGAAAATGTGGAAATATAACAATTTTATAAATATATTAATTTAATAGGAGCGCACTTTAACACTTAAAATAACTAGTGACAGCAGTGACGTAATCGCATTTCGAAGATGGCATCGCCGGCTTATGTGGAGGACGAAGTTGGACAAAAATTTGATCGTTGTGTCACTGATGGCCTTTTAAAATTCGGTTAGTTACTTCTTACTTATATATTTTAATAATTAAAGGTTTTCTTATTAATTATTCGAATTGTTATGTCACACATAACCTAAACATGTGATCGATTTTTTTTCTTCAGGTGGTGGTCTCGTTTTGGGGACTGTGTTTTCACTGTTGTTTTTTAAAAAGAGAAGATGGCCAATAATATTAGGAGGAGGTTTCGGATTGGGCATGGCGTATTCGAATTGTGAGGCAGACCTTAACGAAACTATGTCTTCTAACTCGACCTCTTCTACAAGAACTATACAAGAAAAATGTCCTTAAGGTCCTGTAACATATTTTTTAGAAAAACTATAACAAAAGTGATGTGTAGGTGTTTTAGTTTATCAAATGTTGTTATGCATAAATTCATCATGTAATTTGTAAATAATTAAAAACCAGTTATGTATGTGTCAATTTTTTAAAATTAATTTATCGTTATTAAGAAACATTTGAATCGATGAGTGGAAGAAGGATAATATTCCTTCTGCGAATAACATTACACGGCCTTTAAACATTGATAACTGATAAAATGACTGACGTTACGTTAATTTGCCAACAAATAACTGATTTCATGGTCTACAATTTGTCAATGGATAGCTTTTCAGTAGAACTTGTAGTTTGGGCAAGAAACATTTTTTTTTTCGTTTTTCTCAAAAGTGCGGGAATCTTATCCTTTTTCCACTCACCGATTCATTTCATTGAAAATTTTACTGTTAACATTAGTACAAATTAGGAAGAAACAAAAAACCCAAAGTGAACGTGTTACCATTTATACAGTAATCTACAGACTTTTTTGTTATTCAAAGACATTTCATTACAAACAAATATGTATAATTAATACAACATTCGTGTTGATGTCACCTAAAGCTGTCGATATCTTTCTGTAAACGATCTCTTTTCAATTGGAATGAAAATTCTTGGAGGTTGCTTAAACTTAATCTCTCTAATTTAATGTTTCAAAGTTCTCTTAAAACATTCTCACATGTAAGTAAATGTCTGTTCATTAGTATCTCACAAACTTCCATTTCTTCACCTTCATCATGTAAACAGTAAAAAAAATAGCTACCCCAACCTGTGATAATTCAGCAAAAATGTAATAACTGTTTACAATTACTTAAATTAAGAAATACTGAAATTCGAAGGTTTCAAATTGTTTATATTCACAACAATTGTTTCACCATACAATGGCTTCATCAGGTGGATGATAACTTAATGAAGCCATTGTATGGTGAAACAATTGTGAAAATAAAACATTTGAAACCTTCGAATTTTAGTATTTCTTAATTTAAATACATAATAGAGTTCCAACAAGTATCGTCAAACAATTGTTTGTAATTACAATCACTTTTTCTTCTAATAATAAGAATGTGGGTAAAGTATTCGAATGACAACGGATCCAAGAAGGAAATAATAAGGAAAGTACTGGAGGCGAAGTGCACATTGAAAAAATTATTATTTATTTATGTTTATTAGCAGAAATGTCAAGTAAGGTTTTTTTATTACAAACATTTACTAGTCTGAGCCCACAACTACAATCATGCATTAAAAAAATGTTTTAAATTTAAAAAAAAAATGATACAAAATGTGCAATACAAACTTCCAATAGACGAAGTTATAATGTATTATAAAACACGTTTCTGTTACATTTGTAAAACCTACGTATTTTATATATCACAATATAGGGTCTTGAAATTTACAATTACGTCATGGAGATCAATAAATATTTCATATTAATCGCTATCCCTTACAATGAATTCTAAAACTAAGAAATATTGCACAACTGTAAAACTATTAAAAGTATGTTATATTAAAGCAATTTAGAAGCAATCTATAATTGCACTACAGCCACGTTTCACAACTAACGTAAACATTTACAAGAGTTTGTATTTTTATTAAATAGTCTAAAATATTACTACAAATTCCAAATATTTTTAGAAATCTAGATTTTATAGAAAAAAAATCCATATTTTATGATCATGATGGTCTTAATAGTGCATTAAATATTGCAAGCCTTTAATGTATCTTAAATAATTAGAATAATAAATATTAATTATAAATTAAATAAGAATAAATTAATATTATAATGACTAGCAATAAAATACCGGCATTATAATAAATCACTATGTGCAAAATGGATTCATGTATTTGTCGAAAGAATTTACAAAGGTAAGTTTGTGAAAATTATTAGTAAAGTAACCCGTCTTAAACAAGAAATCAACAAATTTAATTCTTTATCAAACATATACTTCATTCTTTTAAATAATGTATTTAAAAGAATATTAAAATAATCCAGTTAAATTAACATATTACAAAATGTTCAAAAATGTTGTAATATTGTTTCGAGTTTAATAAAGTCACAAGGCATATTTCAAATAAAACACAAAGTATAATAAATATATAAAAAAATGTCCATATAGCTGACATCGTTAGATAGATGACGAATTTAAAAATTTTAATAATTATTACAACACAATTATTTTAATTTTAAATGTATATTACATGTGAAACACAATATGAAAACTACTCAGATTTTCTGTAGTAATGCAATGATATTTATTACACTTAGTATTTTAGTCATGTTTTTAAATGCATCTTTTCCTAATAACTATTCACAATACTTATTTACTACAATATAGCATCGATTATCCAAGTTAACTGTGGATAATAATACCACCCAAAATAACAATTGACATTCATTTACTTTCCAGTTAAAATATTTTAACTAGTCCAAAAATTATATCAACGAGTTTTTGAATAATCGACGTAGTAGGACACACTCTCAAGTATGATTACATTTAACTTAATTATGACTAGAAAAGTTTTGGTTATAGATTTTCTAATTAACCAAGGAACTTAATGTCTAACAATTATATAAAGTGACAAAAATCATGTTTTGTTTTATAAAAATGGCTCAGACTGAATATACTCTTAATCAACTGCTTAACTTGACAAGTAAATAAAATTGCATTTTCTTTTTCTACTTCTACTAAGATAATTAAAATCAAATTATCAGCTTTTTAAAATTAGATATGTATAGTCCAGCAAGAAAAAAAAATATAATGCAAAGGATCTAAAACATGTCAACTACAACTTTGTTATAAGCAGTTTCCAGGACATTGTAATTTTTATTTATAGCCAAATAAAAATTAACATGTAACATAAAAACTTGAAATCATTAAAAAAAAAGAAAAACAGTACAAAAAGCCTATTGTTTATTTGTTTGGAAAATCTGGCCAATAATTTATATGATAACGATGTGTAGATCCTTCAAACAGACGATCTAACCAATTTGGAAGACCATCCAACAAATGCCCTTCTAGTAAAAGATCCTCTTCTGATTCAGATGATTCACTTTCAAAACCTAGAAATGCTGCTGCTTCACAATCTCTATCAATTGTTTTAGTGTTGTTTTTTGTTTTTATCTACAACGTATGAATTAATAATAAATTAATAATTTAAGGCCACATACCTTCTTTTCTGTATTCTTCTCAGGATGTTTGGCATGGAACATACAAAAATACTTTCTATGACCATTTAATGCCAAAACTGTTCCAACACAATTACGAGGATTAATATTTAATTCTCGGTCATCAGGCAATGATAATTCAAGTAATTCCTTATACCAGCTGACGCCCCTTTCAATTAACATATATGAAAACATTAAAGTCTTATTTCTACAAATACTGTATTAAATCATCACAATGTTAATAATTTCATTATATTTACTTTCTATATGGCCACAAAGCCTTGTGAAATGGAGGTATTAGTTGTTGTCTCGATTGCATATCCAAAACTAACAATATTGTACGGCAACCAGGTTTTAAAAGTCGAACTAGCCCATTATATTTTTCAGCCCTTAATTCATGAATTTTTAATTCTGGTTGGTAAGAGACTTCACTGTTTGAATTATTATTAGTGCCGTGACTGGCTTTCTTTTGCTTTTTAATACTTTCTTCTTCAATGCGCACAAGATATGCCATAAAATAACCAACAATAATAATGAATACGAGAGTACCCAATATAGATAATGCAGGTAACAGCTGATCTTTGTCAAGACTATCATATAAAGAAGAGAAAATACTGATTAACTTTGTGACTATTCGTCCAAATATACCCTTGGCATGTTCATCAAATAATTCCTACAAAAAATGCGTGAAGAAAAATCTACACCGAAGAAATTTAACATACCTTAACAAATGCTTCATAAGTAAGCACTTCGGATGATCTTAATAATCTACTGATAGTAGTTTCAAGTTTTTGTGTTGTGTCATTTAAATTCTGTTCAGATTCCCATTTATCGTCAATCCATTCATATTTTACATGTGATGTGTCCTTTCTCCATATTATTACTATACGGAGCAAAGGTTCAACTTTCTGACCGTCTTTCATGTAAAATAAAAAAATTATCAATAACTACTGATTTACATATTAAAGTTAGATAGAAAAAGTCAAGATAAAAACTGCGATTTATTGGGTTGAGATATTGAGAAAGTTTTAAAAGAGATGATTTCATTACCTGGTATAAGTGAGTTTACAAACTCGAGTTGTTTATCATGATAAATATAAGCAAATCTGACTCTTTCAGTGCTATAAGGTGCATTTTGAGCATAAATTCGAAAAGCTTCTCTGTGACGATCGTGAATTCTTGAAGCAGCTGTCACAAGTACGACACACAAACGTTTACGTGGTGTGTTCCATTCACACGGGCATAAAGAATCTAAAATGTCCTGGAAATATATTCATTAACTTTGAGAATTTTTTAACACTTAGAAATTACTTGAGATGAAAGTCGTGGCAAAGCCAAATATTGATTTGTGGAAATAATATGATGCAATGTTGTTGTAGGTATATCTTTCATGCTCACACTGGCAATTGGCCTTGATGTATTTTCATTGAATAATAATACTGAATCCATATCTTGTGCTATTTGATATTTATTGTATATATCAAAGGAATTGACAAAACTGAAATGTTGAATATTAGTATATTTATAACTGAACTAATAAAATTCTTCATATAAATCTTAGACAACATCAAACTATTTTTTGTAATAAATAGATACTCTGAATAAAACAGAATAAAAAAATCATACCCAAATGCAACTCTATCCTTAAAGTAATAGGCAGTAATTAAATATCTTAATCGCACATTTGGTCTAGGTTCAAAAATTAATCCTCGCACTCTGTTATCTTCCCAACCATTTAAAAATTCACCCAAATTATTATTATCGACAGTTGGTATCAATTTATATGGTAATTTATTTCGAAGAAATTCTAAAAAGAATGTGATTAAAAGAAATCTTTAATAGTAACTTACTCACCAATAATTTTCTGAAGGCTAGTTATGGTTTGCTTGTAAACAAAAATATTCCCGTCTAATAATAATACCAAACAAGGTAAAGTATGTATGTTTAAACGTCTTCCAAGATTTGGCTCATTTCTATTATGAACAGTTACAAAATTAACTCCAAATGGTTCCAAATAATCAACGAGTTTCCTCATATAAGGTGCAGTTTGTAAACATGGAAAACACCAGTCTGTGTAAAAGAATATAAGTTGTGGTATTCTTTTGCTTTTTGGCAATATTAATTTATCAAATTGTCTAAAACAATTAAAATAAATTAAACCACTGTATCTCAACACAAAATTATGCTTTAAGCAAACAATACCTCGTTGTTATTGAATGTTTATAAAAAAATGTAATGTCATTTTCTTGAAAGTTAAAATGTCCATGTTGTGCAAAAAGTTCTTCGAATGGATGAGCTTGGTATCGTGCATACTCTTGTCGATTATAAAAGTCATCTTCTGTTATTCCCTTTTGATCATATTTCAATCGTCTATCAGGATCCGAAAGTAATTCATAGGCTTGCTTTATTTCCACAAATTTATTTTGAGCCGAAGGATCATCTGTTTTATCAGGATGCCTACAAACATATCGTGTACTTTGTTATTAAAACATATTATGTGTGTTAACCATTCTTTCACAAGCATTTTGTAAGCTTTCCTAATTTCTTGTTGAGTTGCTGATCTCTTAATTGCTAATGTTTTGTAAGGGTCACCTAACTCTGCTGTTACACCCCAGCTCATAAGTACAATGAGTGCACATATGTACCGGCTCTTCCATTTCATCGTTACTTAACGATCATACAACAATTATAATTATAACTTTGTAAATAATTGAGATTTTAGTAATCAAAAACTTAATAACTATTTTTAACCATAATTCTCGTCCAGACAACCTGTAATGATAATTCGTTCACTAGATGACACTGTGCTTGACGTTTTAATTTTTTGAATCTGTCAACCTTTTAAAGCATCATTCCAATTCTAGAACGATTTGGAACGATTCAGAACGATTCCGGATTTTTTCCACCTAACACAGAGCGAATTTCAGTTACTGGAAGTTAGTCACAAATGAAATTGAATGTTTTTATTGGTAGATGAAATCATGAACCGCTTGGAACTGTTTGTTGGAACAGAATTAATGTCAGATAAATTCCACCAGAAATACTAATGTTGCTAAAGGTAGCTCTAAGGCATTAACCAACATAAAATATATATACAAACCACAAGGTTTATTTGATTAAAAAGGCAATTCTGTTTTAACTCAACGTGTTACAACCACGTGTTTGAAATTTAAAATAGTTTTAATAGTGGAATTAATTGCATCTTTGGTGCATGAGAGCTACATTTAATTTTTCAGTAATTCTCCCAGAAAATCATTAATTATTTAGGTCGTACGTCCAGATTATTTTTCTTTCCGAATATAAAAAATAACAACACTACAGGATGAATGCTGCAATAAACATAGGAGTTGAAGATATGACATCAACTATTGTTCGATATGGCCTTTACCTTGGTGCAATATTTCAAATAATTTGTTTGATAGCATGCATTGTTCTACCGGATAACCCTGAAGAAGGTAGTTTGTTATGCAGGGTATTTGTTTACAATTTGCTATTTTATAAGTTTTAATGTAATAGTTTTAGGGAGATAGTGATGATGAAAGCTCGGAACAAAGCACCCCTCACAATACACCGAGGAGACCACACCACAGAGCTAGAAAGCAAGAAAAAAAGAAACGTCGATAAATTGAATAAATTCAGATGAATGATGTACTCAATTCTTGTACGTTTAACTGTGTAAAATGACTAATGTTTGTGTAGGTAAATTAGGCTTCCCTGCTAGCAGTTGTCATAATTTGGTTTCTAGGTTGGAGGTTTTATAATGGGCTTTTTGTTTGAATAAAAACCAATATATGGAGCTTTGGTTCAGAAACCAAGTTACTGCTATGTGTGCAATCTTTTCATAGAATAAAATTGATTCTGTTGATTGTTACCTTGTGTAGCTCCATCATATGTTAAATAAAATTAATTTATTCAACTTTTCATAAAAGGTTATATAAAATAGGTTTTCATAGTATTTAAACGTCCTGTAATTTTTAGAATATATATATTTAGCTTTAAAAATAATGCAAAACAGTGTGTGATTATAACGATGAATTTAGACCAAATTGCCAAAAACAACAACTCTATAGGAACATTTTGAGACGAGTCAAATAGAACAGAATGTTTATGTAAATTGATGGAGTTATTGTTTTGTCAGATAAGTTCCATCTTAAAATATATATATTTATGAACAATTTTACTTAAAAAGCAGTACAGATGTTTGAATGAAGATGAATTTTAAAACTGATAATTTTGTTGCAACCGCAATTGAATATTTAATGTTTTTGCTCTTTGTTATTTTATCTTAACATGATTCTAGTCATCTTATTCATTGTTTTTTAATTAAAATTGTTTGTGAATAATCTACCTATTATTCTTATATTAAAACAATATCACAAAGTAAGTATTAACTATACAAAATAATTACAATTAAATAAATAAAAATATAAGGTAAGGCATAAGGCACTTATTAGAAATATAATATGCCACACCTACTAGCTTTTAAAACCAATAATAATGTTACATGAAATATTTAATGTGACTTTTATAATAAATTATTAAAACGAAAAATAAACATGTAATCTACATAACAGTGCAATATAATGATTTAAAAATGTTAATAATTAAAATGCTGCAAGATGATAAATTACAGTAATATTCCTAAACTCATTTAAACTCATTTAAAATTTTTTTGATTTTTAGACGTACTGGAATTTAATTTTTGACAGTACATTAAATAGTACTTTTGTACAAGATTTCTAACAAACAAGCCAATAAAATACAATATTTTCAATAAATTTTGAAAAATCAAACGTTTTAAACAAAGATTGTTTTTTATGTTTCAGTAACATAATAAAACTCAAGAAAAATACGTTATCTTCTAATACTGCAAAATAAGAATTTTATCATAGCTATGTCATGGTTTGCGGCAAATCATTAAAAGCATCAAAATTCTACAAATAACCATTAGGTTTGTTGTTTGTATTACTGTGAATACAAGCAGAAAGTATAAAACAAACGAACAAGCCTTTTATAAAATATAATATTGAATCATGAGTGCCACTTAAGCAATTTTTACTTCAAATGAATCCAAATTTCATAACAAGTTGTAAAAAAAAACAAAAATCAATAATTTTTAGTATTTTTGACTGATTGATACTTATACTTATAGAATGCAAACCATCACTAATATATATACTTTAAGATTTCAGTGCCGCCAAACGAGTTTGCATTTCTTCAAGTTCGTTTTCGTCCTCCTCAAGTTCCGGTGTTTTAGATACATCTTTTTCCGTATCACCAACAGGTGGCAAAGGTGCTTCACCAAGCTTACCTTCTGTGAGTTCAAACAGAACTTTATCTATTTCTACCTGTGCCGCATCCTCCATTTCTTCGGTATCTTCCATCTCGTCCATAGTTTCATCTAACATCTCTTCAATAATACCTGCTTTCATCATTTCCTTTGACATTTCTTGCATCGTGTGGGCCACCTCGGGAATTCTGATAAGCCTTTGCATTGCTTGCATGACTTCAGTGGATTTTGAAAGGGATCCAGCAACTCTTAAGGTAGCTAAAAAAATGTATCCACTTAATGACGGATTCTAGTGATTTTAATATAGGTCAGTGTTATTATGATTATAAAAACAATTTAGCTATGACCTAAACTAAAGTAAACTAAAATTAAAACATATAACAAACGGTGTCCTCGTTGAATGCCCCAATTCAAACCAATATACAGTGAGATCGAAAAAAAAATTAGTCAAAGTAAGCCATGAACAAAAATCGGCATGTCTTTACTTAAACCACTATTTATTTGTTAATGTCAAATTGACGTTTGTCAAAAATGTTCAATAGGAAAGTGCTCCTGAAATTCTTCATAACAGGCAACGTAAGAATATTGCCATTTAACGTT
>JAFFZR010027934.1:0-16458 GCA_018397195.1 Lethrus apterus | reverse complement strand
TTTTAAAAAAATAAGTTTTTCGCACTTCAATTGTTTCAAAAAGAAGAAGATTTATTAAGTATGTTGTGTTACATATCGAATTTCTAATGATTTTTACTATTATCACTAAAGATCCCTCTAGTGTTGCATAAAATTTCATGATCTTGCTGTATTTCGTTATTGAACTATAGACGTTTTGCCGAAGAGCGTCAGCTGTCAAAATTTCCGAATAAATGCAAATGTCTTAAAAACGAATAGACTTAGACAAATATTATCTTATACAAACTTATGTTTGAATTACGCAGGGAACTCAAAAATGTAATAATATCTAGGGTGTTCCATTTAAAATTTTAAAGTTGTTCGTGGTCGCGCACAAACGAAACACTCAGTATAACTGAAAATTTTAGGTGGTGGAGACCATAAATTCAAAAAACTTTTGTCTTAAAATATTTTTTGTGTTTTGCATAACAACGGAGATATCGAAGAATATCGCACTAATGTTACACCCTGTATAACTATACAGGTGTCACAATCTCTGATTAGCAGCCTCTGAATATACTGAAGTGCAAATATTACTAAAATATCCGGCGCGGCGGGTTGTTTTAAGCATTTATTTCCAGGAAAATCGCAGTTTATTTACGCGACATCGTGATGTTTTAGAGAGTCGTCGAAAGGAAGTGAAAGTGATAACGTGACTAAACAACGAGAACGTGATCATTTATTTGTATCGGATTAATCGATGAAACGATTGATCTATGAAGGCAACGCCTTCCTCGCCATGTTTATTACTTGAAAATACTACACTTTTTAAAACAATCCCAAGCACAAAGTTTCAAAAATTTCAGTTGATTAAGGAAAGAAAAACTTTTAGGCTGGTTGCAACCTAAAATAATTTTCAGCTACACTAATTATTTTGTTTCATCTTATATTTTATTACAATTTAGCATGTTTGATTTGTTTTATAAACGTTCGTTAATTATAATAAAAATTAAGTAATTAAGTAATTAAACAACTACGTCCATTTTCTCGTAAACACATAAAAGTTATTAATGAATGAATGTTCATTCGCAATGTGATGCTTTTAAAAGCTACAATAATCCTTACCTTCATATCGTTTGCGGTAAGAGGTTCGAGACATACAATAACTTTAATCCAACCCCACAAAAGGAAATCAACTCAGTTCGGGAGATCCCCCAGCAAAATTCATTTAAGTAAGCGTGGTTTTAATAAAGTTATCAGTCTTTATAGGTTGCATTTCGAAAGAACCTATTCGAATCAACAAAATTAACGTTGTTTACTGGAATCGATTTTCGGTCGTAAAATACGGCGTTACAATTTCAAAATATCCCCTCGTTAAGAGGATAAATTTGCAAGGACGCTAGTGGCCGGACGCTTTGGGTTTTTCCGCGACATAATGAATATGTTAATTTTAAAAATTAATTCGATTTTATGCACACTTGAGAATGTCTTCTATAGACAAACAATTTCTCCTTACACTTCATCAGATATTTAAATAATCTTCAATTTTTCTTTCGAAAACTTTCATTCACAGAATTCTGCTTCAACTAAATTGTTTAAAATGTCTTATAAAACACCTTTGTGTTTTATAAGACATTTTAAACAATTTTCTATCACAAAATTTGTAAATATAATAACTCACGTCATTAGCGTGGTTGCTTCGTATTAAAGGTGGTCGATACATATGTGTCAGAGTTGATTTGCATACAAATACAATTACACAAACGACTCTTTCGAAACACTTTGAAGACAACATCGACTTGCAGTTAGTCGTAGGTGCACCAAACACCTATACAGCGTTTGATTCGGTCATTATTTCGTTTGGTGGTCGAAACGGGTACGACCTCGTAGATAACGTTTCGCATAAAAATGCCTTTGGTTTCGTAATTGTGTTGACGGTACTCGAGTAGAGAATCGGCGGTTGGTACACACCACCACAGTGTTCTATTAAAATATCTTTGCGCAACGAGAAAGCGAAGACGGCGGACCCGTGTTCCATAAAATGTCACTTGAATCGCGCGCTTAATTACGACGATTAAGTAATTTCGCACCGGACGGTCTCGAAAAGATAACAGACAATACGATCCGGATGCTTTTCTTCCGTCTTCTTCGTCTAGGCGGAAACCGCATCTGATAAAAAGAAGACGACCAAATCAAGAGGTTACTTTCCCTCGACGTGAAAGTGTATCGTACGAAATTTACGTACTGATGCGTAAAATAACACACGTGTACAACGGAAGAGAAATGTTGTAATTTAACAATTCTAAAAAATGGATCTAAATAAATTTCAACATTTCAATGATTACTTTTAGAAATTTAACAAACCTTCAGTTATAAAGCGTTGGAGTTAATAATCGTCACATTTCGTGTTTCTTCATGCCTTCTTGCACTAACGACACGTGCACGTTTCATTTTCTTTGTAAATTTAAGGCTTTGAGTATACACACGAAGCGTACTTATGCACGTCGATATTAAGTTTTAAACGTAAAAATGAACGGCTAAACGATCGTGTTTGTGTAATTTCAGATTTGCATCGTCTTTTGTAGGTAAAATTACACGTTTCGTAATGCAAAATATTTTATCGTAACCTCGAGAGTTTAATCTAAAACTCGTTGAGAAATCCTAGGTTTTAATGATAATGTAGGTGGCATTAATATGCTGTAATTAGGAATTTTTGCAAAGATGCGATTTGTGGTATTAGTTTATTCTCAAAAATTTAATATAATTAACGAAGAAGTTGAATAAACAACATTTATTTATGTTCGAACACATTCGATTCTAAAACTCAATTCGAATTATATTGGTTTTCTTTTGTATTTATTACAGCCATTTAATATACAGATCTGCAAAAAAGATAAAGCAACAGAGGGTAAAATGACTGGGATATGTAATTTATAATGAAATGCGTACCAGCAGGAAATAGAGTAGGCCTTGTCCAAATAGCTAGATAAAAAAGAGAAGACTTAAAGCAATAGGAATTGAGAATGTTGGAAGAAAAGATTAAGAACAGAAAATTATGGAACAAAATAAGAAATTGAAAGAAATTGGATAAAGCACGGATGAGGACTGATCGCCTTAAAAACGGATTTAGAAAGCTCAGAGAACAGCGCAACCCCTTTGGGGTTAAACATACAAAACACTAAATTACAGAACACCAAGCTACCAACAAATACATGGTTCCTTGAAGCGCCATCTCTTATGTGTGGGTGAACTAGCTATCAACAAATAGATTGTTCCTTAAAGCGCCATCTCTTATGTGTGGGGTGAACTAAATTTAGCGGGAACTTTAAAATCTGTATTGTTCGTAGATTGTCCATATTATAATAATTACACAATTAACCGTGCGTGAATGTGCGCAAATTAAAACGCATCTGAGAAAAAATTGTTGGAGTTCATTTTTTTTATATGATAATACATAAATGATACAAATTACTATCAAATTCATAGTACCGGGAAAACTATTTAAAATTAAAATAGTTTTCCCATTTAAGTTTTAAATGTTAGAATATACACCATAATTAAATTCTTATTAATAGTAATGTTTATACAATAAACAATATCAAATAACAACTATTTCTAAACACGGAACACGAAACTCACGAAGAACATGAAAATTGACGCCGACAAAAATTGACACAAAACTGTATATGTTTTGTTTTCAAATTCACAAGCCGCGAAATTTTTCAAAAATGTTTCACAGCGCCATCTCTTAATTGCGGGGCGTATTACACAATACAGAACACTGTAATATCCGTTGAACCCCCATGGTTAAACCATACATAGAATATATACAGATCTTAGATCGCACATTTTAAAACAAATTGCAAATCAATTCCCCATATTTTAAAATTTGGTATTTTATCTTCATATTTTCAGATATTTATGTTTCGTATTTTGATTAAATGACTTTCTAAACTTTCTCTGCAAAAAGAAACTAATAAATTTAAAATAGTTAAACCAATAAACGGACGCCATTGATCCATATTACACTTGATTTTAACATTGGCATTCTATTTGCGTCCATTTTGGGAAATATACCTAAATTGTCACGTCTTTCACGCTTCTTCTAAAACCTTGGTATAAAGCTCTGAAGGCTTTGGAAGAAGCGTGAAACAAAGAGACGAACCTCTCGCCCGATCTTGCGTCTAAAAATGTTATCTTCATCACTATCACCAATAGGGGCATAGTTTTTCTAACCATAAAGCCAAATTTTCGCACAATCGCTCTATTTTTTGCTCTTCTTTCATCAAAATCCTCACATAGATTTTAAAATATTAACATTCATTCTTTCACTTCATTAATTAATAATTCTATCCTCGGTAACACCGTCTTTATTCATGTTCCTCGATTCGTCTCCAAATCTACTTTGATAAAGTCTTCAAGTCATAATTTTATCCATTCTGTCTTTGTCTGCGAAATAATATCATCACCTTTTTAACTCGGTTTCCAGTAAATTCCATTTTCACATATAAAAATTCAAACATTGGTTCGATATTTTTTTTGAAAAGTAACAAGATATAATAAAAGTTGATCCTCATGTATTCACAATAACCTTTTAAGGCATTTTAAAAATTGCACGTATACGTCTCAGCGGTTCGATAATTTCGCCACACCAGACCGACGAAAGGTGGGAAATGACGCAACCGCATCGGTCAGAAGCAACCCGATATTGTTCTAGTCTCAATAGAGAGCACGCTTTCGATTTCAAATATGTATCTCACATAAACGTGGGTGGTTCGAACAAGTACCAGTTTTTATGCAACTACTTGAATACGGACATTTCTTGGGTTTTGCATTTATTTTCATTTTGAGTTGCCTTAGAGGTGCGACCTACTTCGAAATTTGATTATTTCCAATTTTACAAAACAACGTAAGATAAATTTCTTAAATGACACATAATTAAAAATCTACTCATACTCTTTTAAAATGAGAAATAACCGTACACAATAAATCGTACAGCAATATACTTACTCTACCTACCATTCCATTCACCTTGGTATAGTTTTATATTGCTAAATGTCAAGGAAAAATTGTTACTTGTAAACTAAGATGTGTAAAAGTCCTGTTCGACGAGGTAATTTAAAGAAATTCGTTTTATACACAACAAATAAAATTAAAAAAATGTTTCTTATCAACCAATTGTTGAACAAAATGCGAACTATAATAAGGTAAAGATAACTTATGGATTTTTTGATGATTCATATTCCAACGAACGACAGCAAAACGGAAATAAACGTAGGGTTATTTTTACGAACAAAATTTTATCTGCGGTATGTCAAAATTCCATGCAGATAAGACAAACAAAATTCAATGTTCAAATATATGAACAATTGTCATATATTTGAAATAATTAGTCCAACGAGAGCCAATTACATCAATGGAAACGAACAAGTTTCTTAAAAGTCAAAATTTGAAAAGGTTCTAAACGTGTTTGAAAATTACTAATACGAATCATGTTTCGAATTACGTAATAACAAAATTAATGTTATAGGCAACTTAATCTCTGTAATCATGCATGTCCATCCCATATATTAAAATATACATTTCTTATTTAATCCATGGACTTAATCATCCATAGTTTCGAAAATATAAAAAATGTTCAAGGAGCTCCGAAAACTCATATCGTACAAAATGAGTAGTTTAAAATCAGGATCTAATTTACTTAGGATGAAAGCCATTAATGAAGTTTTCACAAAAAAATATCTAAAGCATTCGACAACAAACCTAAAGTTTAGACAAAAACGAATCCAAAAACAAAGTTCCAAGATCTTCGACCAATTCCATTCCAGAATGAAAATACAAAAATTATATTTCTAACAAAGGCTCATACAAAGTTACCCATATTCCTGAAAATGCACGTTATTTTCAACACGTCTCGGTTTAAAGATTTTATAGCGAGATTTCGAAGCAAAAAAACTCGTAATTAATTACATTCAATAACATTTAATGATTTATGCGCGTCACAAGGAGATCTAAATAATAAATTGCATCATGCACGATCGGTCAAAATTTCTAATTCGACCTTGAAAATTTTGCGTCAAAATTAATCAAGCGTAAATCGAAACGTTCGCATTTTCTCTTTTGAGGAGGCGATAAACGATCGAAATACGTCGATTTAATAAAACTTAGCAAACCGCGAACGACGAAAAATTTCGACCAACGACGAAACACTTACGCATGACCTTAATTCCAAAAGTATGTCGACGACGGCGAGGTTTTCGTCGATTTTTTTTTTTGGTCACACGTTGTTTCCGTTCGGATTCTTCGTAAAAAATTTCATCTCCATTCGGGGTTAAGTAATATTAATGACATAACGAGCTAGACCAGAAAACACTTTCCAACTTGTAAAGCTTTAATGTCGACCGATAATACACTTACCGGAGTAATAATGACAAACTGGTTTTGATGTAATTAGTCGAGGGAAAGACTCGTTTTGTGCTCTTTACGATGATTTTCTTTTATTTAAAACTGTTATTAAAATCAATTCATAAAGTCCATGTATATATACATGAGTATTCAAATTGTGCAATTTTAGAACAATCGGCTTAAAAAAAATCAACATTTATTTTCAACTACTTTAAATTTCTTGTATTTTTATCTCATTGTCAGCTCATAATTATTTTTTTAAGGTTAAGATTATGTACAAACTTTCTATGCGCAAGCATATGCTGCCTAGCCTAACCATTATGGCGAAGGATAGGTTTGAAGCAATTATTGCAGGTCTCATGTAAAGGGCACTCAATGTGGTTCAAGAGTGGTGTAGCGGGAACGAGACTTTCCAGTACCCTCTTTTCTAGGTACACAACTAGGTCTCTCTCGAACGGCCAAGAAGCTAGGAGTGACCATGGCTATCCTGGAGAAATCGCGTGGAAAACGAGGCAAAAAAGCTTGCGCGTGCCTGTGGATGTATAAGCGGATCTTTGGAAGCAAGGGGGGATAAGTGCTGTTTCCAAAATTAAATAATTTTAAATCTAACATAATCTTCAATTTGATTAGATTTTGTTCCGTTTGTCGTGAATTCGATTTAACAAAAATTCAATATTTTCTTCGGAAAATCGTATCTTGAAACAGTTTAAAATTGATATAAATTATTAACACACAAACGAATCTAATTACCCGAAAATGAGTGCCTATCTAATCTAGATAAAGATCTGTTCGGAGGACCAACAAACCAAATTATTATCTATCTGTTAAAACAATTGACTGATTGACAGCAAAGATCTAGTAACCTTATTTAGTAGATATACTATAAATTTAGAAGGTTTAATCTACCAAACCATAAGAGATTGACCTCAGTTATGCAAAATTTACACGAAAATCAAAGTTCAGTTGATATTTTCTCTAAATCACATATTTATAAAAGAATCGTGTGGAGTATATAATTTATTAGAAATGTGCCGTTGTACAGGAAAATTTGGCCAATGAATTTTTGATATGAAATCAATAAAACTGTCCGACGTTCCGTTCAACAGCCGACGATGTAAATTAAATCATTAAAATTTATTTTTCTACGCACTGTTTATTTAAATTTATTCAAACAAGTTTTTCGCCGGACACGTTTGTTAACGCAGATTCCGGAAATGCCGACGAACGTCTCGAGAAAGGGCTGCAACAAAAAGGCGGTTTAAAATCGATTAATTTTACCGGAATTTCGCCAGCTGCGCCAACAGATCACGAACAGGTAGGCAATGAAATCAAAATTTTTAAACAACCTTTCGTGCCTTCGTGTAATATCGACTATCGGATTAATTAAATGCATTTAATTATCGAACCGCATAGTTGTCTCATTTACATAACTATTTACATTTATAAATAAACGCCTACAATTGTGAAAAATCCCAGTAATGCATCACCGTAATCGATTAAGTTGACACATTTCTACTTATTATATATCCAATCAACAAGGCAACAAAGCAATAAAAAAATAACTTGTTCTTAATTTTATACCTTCTTTCTTTCATATTCAGTTCTGCCAGAAAATGATTGAGAATATAAATAAGTGTTCAAAATTGTAAGGAAAATAAGACGAAATACCAGACTGGATGAAAGCAAATTGGATGAAAGCAAACTGGACGAAAGTACAGGGCAAGACTTGCTTCAGATGTGCCAGCCATGAAAATCACAAATCTTTACGTCACAAATTTTTTATTTTTCATGCAGAAACTTCGACTTTTCTGATAAATTCTAATTTGATTTTCGAGACTTTTCTTTAGTGTTCATAAATCATTACCCTATTTCAGTAAAACTGCTTCCGGAAGAATACGTCAACAGATGACATACAATGAATCTGTCGTGGATGATTTTAGCTCCCAGATCCCAGTCCCTCCATACTGAGAAATTTTGGACTAAGCAAGTTTCACAGATTATTATTCAAGAAAGAGAAAAAAAAAGATAACAGATTATAACAATATTTAATTGTTTGCCGTATGAAATAGTTCATAAATACGAATATTTAAATACGTACATATCGGACAGAAACAAACCTTTCTAATTTTAGCAGATATCGTATCAACAAAATTTACTCGTATGTTTCGCGAATCGCAAATACATACGTACACACAATCTCTACATAAATGTGTGTACATTTATGTTTAACAAGCTGCTCAATATTCTTACGAACACGTAATTGCATAAACAGTACATTTTACACGCGCGTTAACGTCAGTTTCTAAGCAAAAAATTCCGAAAACAAATATTTTTACGACTGTTTCGTAGACTATTTAAAACTATTTTTCCCATAAATATTACATCATTGGAACGTCAATCTTTAAACATGCGCTAACATAAAAGTATGAATTTGATAAATATTGGGTTAATTGTAATGTCTGTAGGAAATTTACTGACAAAACAGAGAACGTCACGTTTATTATTAATTGAAAGAAGATTATATCAGCAATAACAATTGACTAATTGAAGAATTTACTGAACCCATCTACATGGTAACACCATTGTCGGTTATGCAAAAATAAATGGTATTATAAGCGCGGAAACAAAAACAAAACCTTTCACAAAGGTCAAGACAATGAAATGAAGACTATTATTTTTAGTTATCACGCCCGCAAAACGATAAGACAGTTGTATGATTGATTAATTAATTGGTAAACTTTACTTGAAATGTGCAAAAGTAATTTCGAATGAGGTTCATTTTATTTGCCTATCTATTTTTACACAATGTTGAGACAATACATCAAAGTAGAGTGATTTATTTCCACGTTCTACTAGTAATTATTATTATCAACGATAGAACTATGTCAGATGGTTAAAAAGTCAAATCGTGGTGCAATTGTCGCAAAATTTACGATAAGGAATGTCGTATACATACTTTAAAAACTCCCTTTATGTGAGGTTTTCAAAATTTTTCAAAATCTGAAACCTCTTACACAAAAACTTCCATGATGATTAAATTTGACAACTTAAACATTTCTAACGTAACGATTTTTAAGTAAAATCGTTAAATTAAATATGATTTGACTCATCTGACAGCTTTGACGTTTAACGCAATATGGGTTATTCCCAGTCGCGGACGGCGAATATAACCTTAATTTTAAATAATTTTCATCCAATAACGTAAATTTTAACATCGACGACTTTTATTATGTCGTATTTTATGGAATCTTGGAATTCCGACGTATTTTTGAAAGCAGTACTATCACTTTCCAAACGAAATGACACTGGCGCACACAACCATGTAAGGTATGCACTTTGAGAAGCTAAACCGGACTTACTGTAAGAAACTATTGGATTTTCGATTAGTGGAAACTTCAAAGTACTCAAATATGAGATTTGGAGCTTCTGTTAAAACTTCGAAACTTGTAAATAATTAATTTAAACTGTTCAATATGTTGACGTGGCGAGGCCTTTAATTTTGCCAAAATTCACCAAGACTATTTCGTAAAATTCGGAATTAATTGATAAAGCAAATTCTAAAATGTATTGCGAACGCAGTCGTGTATCGAATTTGACATAAAATTAAATAATAATAGGTTAATAAGTCAATTGAAATATGGCGACTTATCTCAAAGTTGAAAGCTGCAGCCTGCTAGATGAGTATTCGCACTTATTATGAGTATGAAATCACCTACCTGGTTCCTTAAATATTGTTGCACTGTACTTATAGCAGAATCCGTTAATTTCACAAAAATTAAGACTTTATTTTCACTAAAATTTTCCTCTGTAGACAACCCATACTTAACACCTGGACAGAGCGCCGCCATTTCTGTCTACCTCTGTCGAACTCTGCAACCAGCTGACGTACGGAGTCGTATAATTTTCGTATTCATAATACACTTGTTGCCTACATTCAAATAATAACAACTAATTACTATACTACAAAATAATCAAGAAAAATGTACATATTTTACATATGTTATATAACAACAACAACTATTTATTTAAAATAAATAGTGATAATTTTGACTCATTTTTTATTAACAAATTTACAAACTCACCGAAAGATGGCAGCACTCACTTAGCCTACAATATATTCCAAAGAAATTAATTAATTAATTACCATTTTATATTGACACAAATAACTCTAACAACATTATTACAATATTTCTACTTACAAATTATTTTTTATTTCGTAAATACTTATTAATAAACAAACCGTAGACGCAGATGCTTTTTAAAATTAAATAAAATCAATTTCAAATTTAATTTAGAAATTCATCTTCAACCATACACATTGCCGTAATTTAAAACGTCAAAATTTTGATTCAAATATTTATACTTTGACCATGGGTGTAATTTGGGGAGGCCGAGTGGGGCATTACCCCCAGAGCAAAAGTCTGATCACAAAACAAAAAAAAGTCAAAATTTGGATGTAGTTAAGACTAAATAATAATAATTATAATTATTCATTATTATTCAAATCTATTATTTTACATCAATTTAAAGCTTGCCCTTCCAGTTTCCACCCTGGCATGGTAAAATCTGAGGTGACGCCTCTGGCTTTGATCTTCAAGAATCCATAGTAAAAATGTTAAACTTATTTTTATTATTTAAATTATTTACTCTAAATTGATAACGATTTTAAACACGGATCGAAACTTTTAAAACGACAAATTGCGCAAACGCAAATATCGTTAAGGTTAGGTATCACAAATAAATTAATTAATTTTTGAAAAAATGGACAAAAAGGTAACAACACATCTAATAAATTGAATTTTTAAAAAATAGATGTTTGCAGCCTACGGCTCAAGATTTAAAAGAACTTGGAAACAGTGCGGTAAAAAATGGAAAACATGAAGAAGCTGTATTGCATTATACTCTTGCGATTAAATTGGAGCCGACAAATTTTACTCTGTATAGCAATAGATCATATGCTTTTTTAAAAATGCAAATGTATCATTTTGCATTGGAAGATGCCAAGGAGACTATAAAATTAAACCCTACTGGTGCCAAGGTTTCTATCTCATTACGAACATTAAATACTAGTTAATGTTGTAGGGATATTTTAGAAAAGGTGAAGTTGAATTTGCCACTTCTCATTATCCCGAAGCTGTGAAGTCATATGAAGCATCGTTAAGTTTTAAACCGGATGATACAGACATTGCTTCTGCGATTAGAAGAGCAAAATACGAATTTTTAAAAGATGTTAAAGGTGCTAATTTGTAAACTTTAAACAAACATAACTACACAATGATTTTAGCGAATGAACAAATTCCTTGGGTTGGATCTGGTATAGGAATAATTCTCGGTGTTGCCGTTGTATTATTAGATTACTTCTACACTACAAAGCCTACAGTGAGTTCTAATATTTTCAAGTAATTATGATTGAAATCAACTCTTGCAGCATCCAGTATTGATGGCCGTAGTTACAATAGCAATATCACTGGCTGGGTTTGGAATAGCAAAAGTGATGCGATATTACACGATCTGTAAAAGAAATTCATTATTACAACCACCTGATGAATTATGTAAGTAGATTTTCCATTCAAGGTTGGATAACATTACAATTTGTAGGGGACAATAATGAAATGGAATCAAAAGAAGAAAATTGTAAAACAAAATCTAAAACAAATGTTAGGTTTACAAAATCTCAGGCAAGACAAAGATACAAAAAGAACAAGCTATCGATTTAAAATTATATACATCAAAAGGTTTAATAATTTTATCTACATATTTCAATTGTATTTGATTGTAATTAATATAATTTAGTAACATTAAACTTATCCAATTTTTTTTGGCTTTTTTCACATTAACCTTCGATTGTTCATGCCAAGTGTCATAGACGAGTGTAATTAACAAATAATTCTGAATGGTACTCGCCAGGAAATTGTTTAAAATTTTTTTAAGCAAGTCAATAAATAATACACACAAGCACCTTGTTTTCTGGTTTAACTTTTAAATAATTTATTTATTGTGCTTACAATTGTTTTTGAAATGAAGTTTAAAGACAAAAGGTAGGTCCTAAATTTTTTCATTTTCTTTATTGTTTGGAATACAATTGTTTTCTATTGTCTTTATTATGCTGTTTATTAATAATTAATTTAGCGCATTTTTTATAATTGCTATGTTTTTGTTTTTTATTTTGTGTCAGTTTAACTTTGTTAATTATTTGATTATTATTTTACATATAAATTGGTATGTTTAAAGAAATAGCATGAAATTATTTTCATTTAATTTATTCAAATACACCTCGTCACACTCGTGAAACCACACAAAACCATACAAAGTGTAATTGTCAGCGCCATCTACTACAGTCTTATTGATTTAAAGCTTAGATGGCGAGAGAAGTAATAAATATAGTTGTATCATTTAAGTGTCTTCCCCTTGTTAAGAATATACACAACAATAATCTTGTTATACATTACATATTGTTTTTTAACAACAATTTAACAATAATTACTTCAAACCTGGTAAATTATTACGATAATTATTGATCTACTCAACCGACAATAGTTCGGGGAATTTTCGGACAGAGGGCGCTGAGCTTCATTCATAAATTTTGAAGCGGAGGAGTAATGATATAGGGTATTAACCTTGTTTATATATATTTTACCCCCTACATAAGCATAGTCATTTACTAATACCCTATATTATTACTCCTACGCTTCAAAATTTATGATCGACTCGTAAATTCGACGCCCTCTATCCCAAAATTCCCGAACTATTGTCGGTTGAGTATAATATTTATAAACAAGGATCTAGACTCAAATTTAATACAGAAAACTGTTAATGTCAATATATTAATTGGTATATTATTGTAAGGCACTTTAAGTATTCTATAGTAGATGGCGCGGATAGTAATAAAAAAAAAGGAAATTTGTCTAAAATATGTAAAAATTTTAAATTTATAGAACATAATATTCCACTGGAAATAGCTTTGACATAGGATACTATTAAACACGGTTCATCTCAACAATGGTAAATTTCAATTCATTTGTAACTATGGCTTTAATATTTCCAAAACCCATCGACCCGTGAATTATTATTAATTAACATTTAGTGAGAACGAATGTTGTTTGCTTTTGAAACCGCATGCAAGTTACACTTAACAATTTGTTTATGCATTTCAAGCGGAAGTAATTGGCTTGTTTGAATTTCCTTAGCGTGCGAATGACATGTTTGCTTAGGTGGGCCCTTGTGGCCAGATATCTTGTTGTTTTGGGTTGTTTTCGTATAGAAATCATAAAGGAAATGAATTACAAGTGATCATTCGTGCGTTATATTATTCCTTGAACTCGAACGTAACAAACACTGTGAATTTATTTAAAACAACATTTGCAAATCCCCAAATGTAAATTGTTTCCCTAAAGGTATTGTGGTCTAATCGTTAAAAATCTTACATTATTTCTAATTTTACACGATAATTAACGTTTTTTCCTTGTTAAAAAAAAAAAAATTGATTGGGTTGTCAGAAATCCTATACCAATATAACCCACTATAAATTTGCTGTTTGAATTGTAGCTTTTCGGCGTACGTGTACTTAAACTTAACGATTACAAAAATTACGGTAATAAATAACTTAATAAGGACTTTCTAGCAATGTGTGGTGCTTGTCTTTATAGATATATGAACGCTGTGACATTTATGATATATACGACTGTCGATTACGAACTAAGTAATAATGGTATACTTATCGACCAATCGACCGTTTTCGTTTTAATTCACTCGACATAACTTATAAATCTTGTCGCCGGAGTAGACCTTTTCAAGATAGAAATCCGAGATAACCGTTTGCGATGGCAGAAAAAACAAGATGTAATTAATGGCCACGTCGCGATAAATATTGGTGCAATTTATAATAACAATTTTATAGTAATACAAATGATTATAACATAATTTACGATAATTAAATCTGTTAATTAGGGTCCACGTTTCGAATATTAATGTTATGGATATGTATACAACACACAGCAGCAACCGTAATTAACAGTTGGCCTGTTATGTTTTAATTAATACCTTTCTCTCGTAATGGCTCGGCAAGTAATAAACATGCGTGTTATCAGTTTATTTTTGATTTACTGCCGTCTTCTTTGAAATACACGTTCACACCTAATGTGAGTACATATCGTTCTAATGAGATCATGATTTTTATTTAGTTCAACATATAAAGTACCGTTTTACGATTTAGAAATAGGAATAGTTAAGTCTCCACCTTACACGAAATTATTCCGCAAAAACGACGGTGCAACTTTGTAATATTGGCCCTTGATCGACAAGAAAGTCCAAAAATTAAATTATTAATGAGCTTAATATTTTATATGCAAGCATAGAGGTTAGTCATAATTATCGGAAACAAAAATCCATTTTCAAACTCTAAAAATAGCATTAGTAAGCTAAATTAATGCCTAACTTAGAAATTTATTGTTGAAAAAAAAAATCTCAACGTCTAGGAAAAATCAAGAAAGATGCCCGTATAAAGCAAAAAAAATCTACGGAAAAATATACAAATAAAAATAATCGTTTAAAACTAAAAGAAAAAACATTTTGCAAAAATTCATTACTTTCCTTATTACTTTCTGTTAACATTTCATCACCTTGATGCAAATCTTACGAGAAACACCTCAACAAATAATCAACAGTAAAATAATTCGTTAACATAACAATTATTAAAAAATAATGCCCCTGCCCCCAGGGACGTACAGGGTGGGCAAATTTCGATGTTTTAATATGGAATTTCGATAACCATAAGAGATACAAAAAAATATACCCTACCATCCTCGATCGCTTTTTTGGAGAAAAATTCAATGGTGCAAACCAAAGTTGGCTATCGTCTTTTGTTTTCGAGTTATGCGCAAAAATTCTTTTTTTTTCAGTTTTTGTTTTATGGTTATATCTTGCTTATTTGGAAAAATGAAGGAAAATAATATCCACGTTCTTCAGGCACTTGTTTGATAAGAATGCAGTGGTGTTGTTAGTTTTTTGAAAAAGTTCTTCAAATTCGAGTTGTGATTCAAAGTTATATTTTTTTATATGGAATTCATAGTTGGCTATGGCTTAAATAAAAAGATAATTTTTTTCCCTTTTCAACAATATATAACATGTATGGCCAAATTTTAATTTTCATAGAGATTTTTCAAGAATTCATACTTTTCAAGGTCAGACTTATACTGAATATTCAAATTGACGTCCGTCATTCGCAACACACAATTGACATCGCTTTGAAACACTCCGAACTGACGTTGATACAGAATTAACACACTATATAACATTTTCTCTTAGTTCGTTCATATTATTATTAGTATTTTTAAATGGGGTTATATCATGGGATTGCTGGTCTAGTGGCTTAGTGAATAGACTAGAAACCTCAAGGTCCTGGGTTCAAGTCTTAATGGTGGACATTGTAAACTTATAGGTATCACAGATATAAATTTTCAACGTTTGTGACTTTGAATTGGCATTCCGACCGTCTATTATTCTGATTAGGTTTTCCACGTTTCCCTAATCCTTGCAGCGTATGCTGGAATAGGCTTTAACATCTGTAGGACGGTCGTGGCCGTAACCAACCTCTGAGTCCAGATAAGATCTTCGAGCTTTGGAGTGATGAGAGGGAAGCAAGCGAAAAAATGTCTATAATGTGTCCCCAAAGAAAGGAATTGGCGTTTATGTTTGACTTGTAACTCAGAATTATTATTACTCTGAATAAAACATTGTAATATATTAAACTTTATTCGCCTACTACGCAAAAATGAAGATCTGACCTCGAAAAATATGAATTTTTGAAAAATCTGTATTAAAATTATTAATTGACCATACATGTTATATATTGTTGAAAAGGGAATAAAACTCTCTTTTTAGTTAAGCCACAGCCAACTATGAATTCCATATAAAAAATTACAACTTTATGTCACAACTCGAATTTGGAGAACTTTTTCAAAAAACCAACAACGCCACTGCATTCTTATCAAAAAAGTGCCTGAAGAACGTGGACATTATTTTCCTTCATTTTTCCAAATAAGCAAGATATAGGCATAAAACGAAAATTGAAAAAATCGAATTTTTGCCCATAACTCG
>JAFFZR010027933.1:0-16462 GCA_018397195.1 Lethrus apterus | reverse complement strand
TAAGTTCTACCACCAGTTTTGTATAAATCGACCTGAAATAAATATATGTACGGATGCAACAATGTTTTGAGGCATAACAATTATACCTTATCATCTGCATGATCCTTTTTAGGTTTGTTTTTTAAATTTTCATATAGTACCTTTCGCCTGTCTGGGCTATGGAATTAAATTCGTTTTTTTTATAATATTTCATATATCATTTTTTCTTTTGCACTTGAATTATCGGTTTTTTTTATTTTCGACTATATGTAAATATTTTTCAACTATTCTAATTAATTCTAATTTCTCCTATTCTAAATAATTTCTATATCTATTTCGTTTTTCCCTCATTTTTATATTTATTTACCAGTTATACTAATGTAATGAATGTAGTCATGAATACCAAATGAACTAATTTATAGCATTCAGCGCACCCTATGAATGGATAGTGTATACATATTTACTTAATCGAAGATTTACTAACTGAAATGAAATAAAATCAAGAATGCGATTGTGAAACGTCAGTTTATTTTAATCTGTAGATTTTATTTAATCGGTAGTTAGTAAACTGGAGATTTAACTGGCCTTGGTGAATAGGTCCTAAGAGTATTTGGTTTTCTTTAAATCTTGTGCCAGAAAAAAATATTTTAAGTTATGAGTAAAATATGACAATAACGCCCAATTATCGACAATAAATGTTGTTTTGCAACATTTCATGTGATTACCGCCAAAGGAAGTTGATTTTCAACGCGACACATATTGAAATAGACACAGACACGAATGCCGATATAAAATATGACATTTTTGAAAAATTTAAAATGAATATAGGACCGCCGTTTTTGCGGATTTAGGTATGGGTTAAGGTCAGCTACCATCTGTTAAAAAAGTGGGACACATTTCAAAATGAACCTGTATGTATAATTTAATGTAAATCGTAATAATATAAGAATGGTATTTTACAAATACATAAGTTGAATTTAAATTTAATTTGAAACAAATTATAAAAAATATCTGGATGTTCAATACGTAAAATTCGTTAAAACAGTAAATCTGCAGTTTATATTGCATCTACGCTTGTCATGTTAAAAAATAAATCTATCGAAGCTTAATAGGGATGCGATTATCGGGTATTATAATATAAACCCCTGTAAATTGATATGTTAGCGCTCGCGTGTGTTCCCTCTATTGGTCTTCATGCACGGCATCAACACAATCATAAGCGTGAATCGATTCAGCCTGCTCGGCTCTGGGTACGTAGCCACCTGATCAAAAAGCTGTTCGTTGTATTAAGTGATTTATTGCATTTTGCTAATGTTCCGTTTATGCAATTTCGCTTTGTTTAACTTTGCTTATTGATTTTTTATATAGTGTGGCCGTTAATTATTTTTCACGTTTCCAAAGCCGTGACGAAAATTCTAATTTATGCGTCGTGTTAAAGATGTCGCTACTAGTTCATTTAAAAGTATTATGACGCAATATTTGCCTTTTAATAATGACACAACGTTTTAGACAATATAAGTAATTGTTTTTACACAGACACTAACAAATTTAGATTTTTTTCAAATTTTTGTGTTACAGATGCTATTTTAAAGTGATTTATCACAATTTTCCGAGTAAAAATTATTTTATGAAACAAAAATTGTATTAGTGCTTTCCTTGTTTCCATGGACGCGTCACCACTTGAAATAGTTAAAATGGGCATGACAAAACTATGTGTGAAAGTATAACGAAAGAAAGAGTGTTGAAACATAAAAAGTTTAAAAATCACGCCTACGGAGAAAAAAATAACTATCCAGTCAAAAATTATATGAATATGAATATGAAAGTAAATGGCTTATGGACACGAGGATTGAGTGAAAAAGCATGAAAAGAACGTAAAAACACATCGCACGTACTATTTGATTTATCATTAATAAAATATAAACTTTAAATGTATATAAATTCAATTTATAATATATTTCGAAATTTTTTCATAAATTGGCTTCAATCCCACAATTTATATAGCTTAAAACGATTCTTTACTACGCGTAAAAATTAAATAAATAAATACAACGTAAACGAGCATATTTCAACACCGTTAGGAAAATCGCTTCATTAAAATATAAATTTAATAGCGACGTTAATATAATTTTTCATTCAAGCCCATGAATGGAGATCGTGTCAAAATACACCCGAATTCCAGAAGGCAAATCATAGAAATTACGTTCGAACACCGAAAATAAAAGAACCAAAAACCTGTCATTTTAGCATTAATCAACAACCAAAAAAAAAATGTCATGCATATTAAAATCACGAGTTATGATTATGTGACAATGTAAAACCAAGAAAACGTCTTGTCGCAGCTGCATTAATCCCTCGCTGGGCGGCCAGTATGCGCATTTCGAATTTACTCGTCTTGTAAAAGTAAACGTTCGATGGGACAAATCCTTTCGTTGGAGTGTTCGTGGACGCGTTTTCTAAACACGCTGCCTGTTGTGCATCCGCACGCTACAGGGTGTCCGTACGACAACAAATTTCTCACCTACAGCCTAACAAGGCAACTCGTTTAAAATCCATTTCATGGAGATTGAAATATGACCATTTGTATACAGCTCTTGCCTCAGGGGGGTCCATTCATAAATGACGTGATCGGCTCAAGGAATGTTATAAATCTACCACATAAACCGCAATGATATCATTCTGACAATTGTAATTGTTTTAAATCATATAAAAAAATTATACAAATTCATTTCAAATTTATGCAATATATAGAAAAATAGGTAGATAGTGTTCTCGAAATCAATAATCGTTAAAATACCAAACGTATTTTAAATATGAATCGAATCAATTTTCATTATTATGCAAGACAGTAGAATATATTTAAAAATAAATACCTAAACGAACATTTGAACTTCAATGGCGTTACCAACTTGCAATTTTCATATTTAAAAAATTTGTTAAATGATTCAAGGTAGTTTTAAAACATAACAAAAATAATCAGGAATATATGAATAAATATGAATATGAATATATGAATAAAAAATAGATCAGCTGTTGAAGCTGATCTATTTATGGCATTTAAATATAAATAATTCCGAGTTGCCAAAATTTATCCTCTTCACATTTTGCTTTATTTATACCAGGCGTTAATCTCACGAAAATCGACAATCAGACTTGCGATAATAATTCGTTTAAAGGACAGTAATACACCCTATCAACTGGTAGGATGTTAATGATAATCCAATAATTTCTCTCATTGTACATAATTATGAAATATTTCGAAGCAATGTCGCATGCAAAAAAAATGATGACTGCGATATTCTAGTTTTGTGAAAAATTCACACATAAATTTGAATGAAGCGAATATATTTTATATTTATTTATAATTTTATATTTTAAGGCAACAGTGTATAGCAAAAATATATTCTAGACCACCTTTCTACCAGAAAAATGTACCATTAAGCCTATATTCAAAAAAAATTGATCATTTTCTATGCTTTAATCTCTGTACTTTTAACTTTCTAATTTCGGATCCCCTGTTTATCGGTAACTGTTTAGTAGATGGTCATAATTTTATTATTTTTAGCCAGCATATATTATAAAATTTTAAATTAAAACATACGTTTTAATAAACGTTCAAACACTACGCTTTGATAAAAAAAAAAAAAAATGCACACACAAGTTAATTATTTTAATCTCGTACATCAACCGTTCGTTTGCATTTTTAATCATCCGCCTCGAATTTAAAATAAAATTTAAATCATGAAACGTGAAAGGATACCAACGCGTCAGCAATAAATCAAACATTTTTTTACAATATGTAAATAAATACAATTTATATTGTATTTGTAATTATTTCGCAAATATTAATTAAAATTTGTAATTAAGGTTTTTTTGAAAGAATATCTTATTTATTGATTTTTTTTAATATTTAAATTAAATCTGCAATAACAATATATTTATTTATTATTGTTTACTTCACAATTCGTTTTCGTTTCCTTACAAATATTTAATTTAAATTTGAATCAATATGTGTTTCTCTATTTTCAAACATCTTGCTGGGTTCTGCTATATTCGATCTAACTTTTAAATTTAATAAGCAAACATTTTAAAACATATGCACAAATTCATCGTATTATATTTCGATAATTATTGAGACACAAGATAAAATTATATAGCCTGGTAGATTTAGCACAATGTAAGTCGCGCTGAAGCCGGGGGCTTGTTGATATAAGCACGTTGACTAATTTCTTACGTCAGGGTTGAATTATGGACCCAAGACTCGCGCACCGTGAGTCCATAATCGCATTCTTGATCTGACGCATTAAACAAACTCACAAATTAGGACTAAACATGTGCCACTATTGTATTTCATTACGTTTTACGAATATTTTATCCCAAAGCGAATGTCCTTATAACGATTTCTTTGATGCAATCATTTAATAATTTACAATTTTTTGACTTAAATATTCAATAAAATGCAAATTGTAAAAATTAAAATATGGAACAAGTCTAATACTGTATATTTAAAACGTTATTTTAATTATACTGATGTAATTTCAATGTTAATACCGTAAAAGTACATTTAGCAATGAGATTTATATAAATTATGTTCGTTGGTAGGTATAAACAATTTAAAAGGTCAACGTAACATCTATAATCTTAAATATTTATGTTAAAATTTTTATTTGATCTTAAATACATCGACCTTTGAATAATGCGTGAAGAGATGCCGACAGTGACGAAATAAATAGCATGCCAATATTGTTTGAAATATGAATGAATAATACCTTGAAGATCGTTTATGATGTATACACATAACATTTTTGATAAATGTTTGCGTTAACTACCAATTTATTTAGATTGAGGTGTATGTCGATAGACATTAATTCTTATTAAAAAGAAAAATGTAGGAACAAAATAATTTACCTGCTAAATCATGAAGATATAAATAAGAGAAAAAATCGTAAAAGTCCTAACAGAACATAAATCACGTTTTTGCTACATCCTATTCATATTGAATGAAGTAAAATGTGGGCTGCGATATTTTTTGTACCTGACGTAAGGTGTTCGCCACCAACCTCCATACATTCAATTGAATGCCCCTTCAAATAAATAAGCCAGATTATACTAGGAGCTAACTTTTACGACTCTTGTTTATACCTTAAATGTGGTTTCTTTGCGTTGTCAGGGCCTTTTCATATATTTTATGTCCTGTGAGAATTAATTTCGTACCTTATGGTTAACCGGATCTCTTGGGGTGTATATTATTTACAAACAAGACTGAAAAGTTAAAGCATATCACGTTATGCTGACGCGATCTTGCACGTAAAATTTGTTACTTTTTTTACGATTTGATTTCAAATTGTTTGAGAAATGTTTATTTAATTGAATATGCTTTTATCAAATTAATTTTGCTTCATTTCGAAAATATAAAATCCTGTAATAATAAAATGTTAAAATATACATAATTTTACAGAAAAAAATACATAAATAGCAAATTGCATGTATATTAGACACATTTTAATAAAACATTTCACGGCATACACGCGTACAAAAGTTCAGGATCGTTCAAATATACCATACGATTTTGTTGAGTTCTGTGCTTAAAAAAAATTATAGAAATTCTTCTTAATAAAACAGTAATAGTTAATAAAATATGGATAAGATAAATTGTTTGGATAATTTGCAAAATAATCGTTATATAAGAAAATTACAAAGCGACATCTTGTGTCTCATACAAAATTTGTAATTAGTTAATTAAAACCCATGCAAATTGTTGGATTTTGAAAGTACTGTACAGAATTAACAATAAATTTCCTCCAAAAAGAGCACGCTGTACAAATTCCAGGGAGTATTTCTTCATTTGACCCTAAAAGCTGCCTCATAACAACGAAAAAAATAAAGCGGCATATATTTAATAATTTAATATAATTTTTATGTTAATCAAACCATTCGTATGATAAAATTTGGGATTCAGCTCGCTCTGAACATTTACAGCTCAATAAATAATATAAAAACGAATATTCGAAGTGAATGTGTGAATGTTTCAATAAATACGCCAAGCCTTGTAATTTCACAGGTTTCAAACCGATTCGTATTCTAGTAAATGAGGTGAATGTAAAAATCGAACTCGGTCTTAAATCGAATCAGGTAGGTCATATCATAATGCGCCTACGTATCGAACAAAGCATGGTTGGAAGCTGAATTATGAACGAGTAAATAAGGAATGAAAAATGGCATGTAAAGTTATGACTAAAGCGGTTCACCACAGAAACGATGCGGTCTAATCTAACCACAACAACTTATTAATATTCAGATCGTTAGCATCTGTGTACAGAATATAGTCAAGTGGTATATGAAAAGTAACAGTCCTCTGCATTGACATGAAGTAGTTGAGTGGGTGTATTAATTTCGTCAGGGCGCAGGGATTGCGGCTGCTTTGGTGGTCTTGGTAATTTCTAACGACAATAAATATGCGTTATTGTGTTAATTTTATTAATTAATAAGAAATTATCATTTCAACCAACCATCCTTTTTCTAGTAATTCGGACAATGAAAATAAGAATTATTTATTAAATATGAAAGTGTTAATATAACATGGAAATACATAATATGTATTTCCTAAAATTGTTATGTGAGGTACCAATTTCTTTACATCACCGTTTAAGTAGTAAGAAGGTCTATTAAAAACAGAAGAAAAAAGTGGGGGTTGTCATTTAAAAAAAATTATGATGACGTTATTGTGCAAAAACAAATGACGTCATTCCAAAAAAATTAACGTCAGAAGACGCCATTTCAAAAACAAAAATTGACCTGTCCGAGCGATTTTCTTAAAAACATTATAAAACGGTTTTATGAATTTTGTTCCAAACTTTATCACCACACTGTATAATAAAATTTAAAAAGAAATTAATTAATAGGTACATTAAATAAAAAAAAACTTCATTATATCCAAGTTACGTGCATGCGTGCTGACGTTGACGTCGTCGCGTCGGTTAGAAATAAATCTATGAAACCTGATATAATTGGAATGAGAAACTTTTCGAATGAAAGATTCTTACAACGTTCACTTATGTGATGAAATAAAATTGACCTAAATAAGTCAAAAACTACAAAAACAATTAAAAATCTGACAAAGAAATTGAAATCTATGGAAAATATATTTTATATCAACATATTTTTTCTATTTTTTTAATTAAAAGAAATATTTATTTATTCTTAAAACTACAGAGAGAAAAATAAATCTTTAAAAGAAACGTTTGTTCGAAACAATTTTTTGATTTCCATCTCAAATATTTCATTTGTTTAACAAGTTAATTTTAAATAAATATTTCTTGTTATGGAATATATGAATATATATATTATGTATTTAAAAGAAACGGGAAAGAAACCTTTTTCTCAGACATAATCAATATGAAGACATTTTTAATATTTTTTTAATTTCTAACGAATTTCTTATGGTTTACGAAACACTGAAAACTAACTAAATTATTTCTAATTAAATACTTTATAAAATAATTTACTACCTGTCCATTTTTATCCATTTCATTATTGGTGAGCTTAACTTTTTCAAAAGACACCACTTGTTTCCTGAGTTGTTCGCCGGAAAATGGAGAATCGGGGTGAGCGTACATCCTAGAAGGGGCCGGAGGGTCTGCTTTACCGGCAACCAACCACGAAGAGCGATGATAAGCATACCTATACCTTTTATTATCTACAGGCACGATGTCTAGTAGCACTGCGTATCGTTGTTCAGGTCGAATTCCGGTAAACGATACCCTCAAAGTAGGAAACATACGCCTACAAACAAAAAGAAAACGTTGTCAACGAATCGATTTCGTCACAAATTAAATGTTAACAAATTCATTAATATTGTGAAGCTTATCAATATTTAATTTGTGTGTTTCTTTGTGTAATTATTAAATATATGTTAATGTCACTTTTAGTAGACGTATAGATATTATAATCTATTAATAGATTGATTAATTCATTAATTCTAATCTTTAAGGAATGTTGTTACCACGGATGTAATATGTAATTGGTAAATTATAAAATATAAAAATTGATTTCTGCCGTCTTTATTAGATAATACGATTTTGCGACCATATGTTGAAAGGTATTTTAACAGTCTGGTGCCGCAGTTGTGTAAAAGCGCTAGTTTATTAATACATTTTTTAGCGAAATTACAGAGAGCCATAATTTTTACACCTTCAGTCACGCACACTCCTATTCATAAATATAGTGCCAGACAGGTATTCCCTACGTACGGAAACCATAATTATACGTTGTCGACTACGAATGCAGGCAATTTAGGCATTTTAACACCGCGTGCATTTTTCAAAAATATGTATTAGTTCGTCGAACACATGGTTGCCGTTTATTGGCCATTTTTATTTTACTTGAAATTCCAAAACAAAGATCAAATATTTTGTCACATAAACCGATTTTTGTTTTCCGATAATAAATATTGATCATTATTAAACTATGGAACGATTTACTTGGTTATAGATTCAATAATAAAAGCAACTATACTAAAAAATAAATAAATGAAAAATTGCAAAGAGCTAAAAAAAATGTTTGCGAAAACTAATGGTTTCTGCTGATTAGAAGGTTATTTCAGAAAATTCCCGCCTAATAATTACCGGAATTTTTTTAAATTTGTGCTTCGGGTTTACAGGTAAATTTTTCGAGAAAAAAATTAAAAAACAAATACACTCACACCTCTATATACGGCCGCTTATTACGAAATCAGAGCAAAACTATGGGATTATACAAGAAGAAAGAAACGGAGAAGGGAAGCAGAGTACAATAATGGAGGATAATGGAGGACGGATAAATGCCACAGTAAAGTGCAAGGAGAAACTACTAGAGATAATAAATAAGATCGGGGGGGGGGATAGAAATACCAGGATGATGGAAAGGAGGAATCATAGTGACCATTTGGAAGAAAGGGGAGAAAAACAAGGCAGAGAATTTCAGAGGAATAACATTAATGTACACGACATACAAAATTTACACAGGGGTGTTAGGAGGAAGGTTGGAGAAGGATGTAGAAGAGAAGGGGATAATACAAGAAGGGCAACTTGGGCTCAGAAGGGGAAGGGGAACGAGGGACAACTTATATATACTAAATTACCTGGCAGGAAGAGAGATAGCGGAAAAGGAACGAAAGATGGTAGCGATGTTCGTGGACCTAAACGCAGCCTTCGACGCTGTGGATAGAAAGACGCTGAACAAGTCATGGAGAGGCGAGTAGTGGATAGAGGACTAATTCATAGAATAAAGGCGATTTACAAGGAAACGTGGAATAGGGTGAAGGCGAGGGAAGGGCTAACATAAATCTCCTACATATTTATGTATTTTACTGAGAACGGCAACGCGCCTGAATAAACGATAAATAAATAATATTCTTTATAATTTTTTTTTTCTTTCTTGAGCGTGCAACTAATTAAAACGCAATAGGGATTAGGAATTGTAAAATTGATTCATTAATTAATGTTTAAAATTATTATTTCAACCCTTTGAACTAATTGATGAAACAAATTTATAGTAAACTATGTTTTTTAAAGAATGTTTCCATAGTGAATAAATAACAAAGGTCAAATATATTTATTACCCGACGAAGATCACGAAACACATCTTTATATTTTTTAATATTGTGTGTCGTAATAAATATATTTTATTGCACAACTTGCGTTTTAATTGGTTGCACGCTCAAGAAAGAAAAAAAAAAAGATAAGTATTCTATCAACCAAGAATTTGACACTAATTCTTTATAAACAAAATTCTTTATAAACAATTTCCTATTAAACCTATTTAACTATGAAATGCATTTGTGTATGTATATTGCGTTTCTCTGTCCCTCCTTTCTTAAATGCTATTTTTTGAACAAATAATAAATGAAATATGTTAATTTCACTTTTTGTTGATTATAATTTACTTGTTTCCTTTATTTTTGAACTTAATTTAATTTTTTTTGTAAAAATATTTATTTATACACTTTTCCACCATAATTTAATTTTTATTATTTAATTAAATTATATTAAATTCCAGTTTCCCGGGAACAAAAAATCCGGGAAATATTATTCTATTGGTGATTGATATTTCTTCAATATTTCATCATACAATAAAAATTCTTTCAATAACAACAAAATCATATAGCAACAAAAATCATGTTGCAGATTATTTATTATTCCAAATGCATATATAATTCCTCAACAAGGAAGACCAGTGTCTATTCTGCATTGAGGAAATGTAACAAGGAAATTTGTACGAAAACAATGTTTCTTTCATTGCCAAATTATTGATTTCTTCAGATAATAATACACACATGTATTTTAATGTAAAATGTAGACAGATGTAAGGGTTGATGTTGATATAAAAATTAAAAATCATGAGAGCGAATATCCAACAGTTATATTTAACACACTCATAATTGTCTTAAGTTTCGATTGACCATCCGTGTCTGGCACGTTTAACTTGTTAAAGAAGCAAATCTTGAGAAAAATTTTAAGATTTAATTAAAGATTATTTCGTGCAAAATTCTTATGCATTGTTTATTTTTTCACTCTGTATAATTATTCCATGGTAATAATTATTTAAAAATGCTTAAGCCACTCACTCATTAATTATGGACCATTGTACCCAATTATACATGCTCGAGTTAGAGCAATAATAATTGCTATTAATAAATATATAACGTGTTGTAAGTAACAATCGGTTTTGCGCATGCATAAGTTAAATTATAAGGTCTGTAGTAGTACGGTGCCTATAAACGCATTAATAAAGTGAAAAAGAAAGCATCGTAGACTTCCTATGAGTAAGCAGGATTTTAATAACAACGGCACGATTGCTAATCATGAATCGGTACATAATAAACAGGCGCCTACCATTTCGTTATAGCTCTCGACTTCCGGGCACCGATTAAAAATTCATAAAACATGGAATTCTCATTTTTTACATCAACTCGATAACGCATTACAAAATAATTAAAATAGTGAGTTGTTAATTTTTCCATCAGATAATGATGAAAAACACATTTTTTTTAATTTATTGATTCGACTTAATTTAAATATTATACGAACGGTTGTTTACGTAATTTGTCGCTTTTACATTTTTTTAAGTAAATATAGACAAATTTGAAAAGTACGTTTTCCTGGTTTCTCTTCAGCCTTCAGTTCCTCAAGCGAAGAAAAAAAACGTACTAAATATAAAAAAAAAACATTGTTTGGCATCATGAAATTTGATTTGAAAGATCATTGATATAAAATCATAATATAATCTGCATCGACTTCTTTGACCATTTTAAGGGCAAGGTGTTATCAAATGATATGTTTTAAGAACCTAATACTAACACCTTTAAGCAAAGAACACATGATTTCTCTGAAGACAACGGTGTCATGTACTAACACATTAATAAATAATACATTTTCTGACAATTATAGGTTTCCGCCTTATAATCACCAGCCCTTGCAAAAACTTCTTATTACCATTCTATATCTATTCATCTAACTTGAATACGTTTATGTTACTTTCGATTTTTTGTGTTATTAATATGATACTTTCATTATTCAATGATTAATGTTGTTCTCAATTACGATATTAACGAAAGTGATTTATTTTTTTTTTTTTTATACAACGTCAACCAATTAAATTAATTTTCCCTTTTCGCCTTGCGGTTGGTAAAACAATGATAAATTGTGCAGTAAATAAACACGACGACCCTGCGAGAGCATATCGATTAACGATAAAAACGTTGTGTAAGCATGTGTATAACACACTCAGACTACTATTTCCGTTATATCTTCACCTGCTGTACAGGTTTTACGTCAAGATTATCATTTGCAATTTGTCCGTAAAATAATAACTTGTATCCAAACTGAAGTGATATTTTTCGTTAATTGCCTTGCTCCCGTGTCCACTATATAAAATAAAAATTCTTAACACCTTCGAAAACTATTTAATTCGTACAATGCAGGCGATCATTTCGATTTTATTTATGGACAGTTGGTCGCACGGCTTGCCACTGCGTCATCCCATAAGGATAACATTATTGCCCATTTCAAATTCTTAAGGTTTATTTTTTGTTTATTTTCCCACTTTAATCAGACATCACTTCTGTGTTTGTGTGAATTTATCTTATGGAATTACTTGCCTTAATTGTATTTTTAATCTTATTTATTGAGTAATTCTTTTAAATGAATTGGACGTTAACAGTTAACATAAATTTTTGATTTAATTGTTGCCAACGAAAAAAAAAAAACATTAACTGCCGACTCGTTGAGAATATTTACATACGGGTTACCTGTAGTACTTGTAAAATGGTAATATTTAAAATAAAATTTAATTGAGCGAATAATTTAATGATACTTTCAAAATATGTTTTGAAAATGAGTATATAATAAATATGAAATGTTAAGAAAATACTGCATTGTAAAACAATAGTTCTAATTAATCATTTCTAACTGCTTTTTATGTAGAAAATGTATTCTTTGTAACCAAAAAAAAAAAATAAGACAACATGTCGGATTTCTTCTGTCCATTTACACTTGCTTAGCTGATGACGAGATGCTGAAATTACCGCAGAAATTCAATGAGAGTTTACTTTTTATCAGAAAACTTGTTAGCTTGCTAACTTTTTAAACAAAATTTATTTTTGCATGGTTGTCATATGTTTCTTACGTTTCATATTTATATGTACTCATTTGAAACGAAAACCTATTACGAATCATAATACAAACGAGATGTAATTAAGGTAATTAAATTAATTTTATCTAAACGGTAATTTCTGAGTAATTTTCTGATATGCTAAATAAATTGAAAAAGTGAACGTAAATCATTTTTCTAATTACGTCGACAACTTCTCCTATATAATTTGACGTAAATGTGACGATAAAGTTGTCTTTAATTATTCTTTTATATGTATAATAGAGCCGTTTAATTAATAGTTGCCCCCGACTCACTAAGAGATGTTGGCATGTGAATCATTAATCAGTGTGTAAAACAAAACCGTGAGGCTGTTATTTGACGATGAATATTACCATCTTTTATTTTTATTATTTAAACACGCGTTTTGATTTTGCTACGTTATTTTATATTAAATGAAAGTTTGTGTGAAATAAAATGTAAATTATATCGGTTTTTAAGTTTTTAATTTTTTAAATTTTAGGCAATGAAAAATTATTGCATACCTACACTTATATTCGATATAGAACTATAAAGAAAATAAATATAATATAATAATTTCTCGAAAATGAATCGATGGATTTCAAAAATTGATACACCGTTGAAATTCAAATTACGTACGCTTTTAAATGAGGTATCACTCAACCCCTAGTGTAATTTAAGTATTTTAGGGTTGGCATCCCTGCCGCTAGGGGGTTGAAGATATAGCGATCATTTCTTCGCCAAAAGTTGTCGCCCATCGACCTAAAGTTTACGTGTTTCAGCGATTTTAAGAAAAAAATTTAGTATCGTAGATATTGAGGGTGTTTTACCGGGGACACCTGTATGTATATCAAATAGTTTTAGCAAGAGAGCAACAGCAACTTGTATATATTAACAGAAAAAAAATTATGTCATAAGCAAATGCGGGTATTAAATTATGTTAATCCCCTAAAGAGCAACCAGCCCTGTTGTACATTTAAAAAAACTAATTGGTTTACCGTCTTATCCACATTATAGTTGCACACTTGTTTAAAAAAAAAAAAAATGCATGTACCACGTTAATAATTAGTAAATTATAAGTTTAGATGGAACTTACCAATCTAACGATGTGTAAAATGAAATGCTCCAGATAATGAAGTCATAAATTTAATTAATAATTAATTGAACATAATGAACAGTTGTCCATACGTGCATATTTTACAAATAGGGCACCTGTTTATATGTTTTATTGCGACTGCTTGATGAAATTGGAATTCAATAGCGCGTATTAATGTGCGTAATTTATAATATTAAAAATGTAATTAAACATTTTGCAACTGTTAGTTATAACCGTATTAAGCAAATTGCGTTTGCAAACGTAAACTAATATATTAATAATAATTACGTGTGGTGCGACTTAAGCTGCCCCATAAATCTTAGTGATATTTAATGAATGCATTAAGCCAGTGAAATTTAATTTCAACGTTGGTAATTTCAAATAACACACATGGCGTTATAAAAATTATTTATTTATCCATAAATACAGACTGACTTTCCATTATATCATAAAACATGTTGTTTCTAACAAAATTCAGTTAAAAGCTTTGTAAATGTGCAGTTGAGTAATTTATTAAATGTATAATTGCATTGTGTCACCAATTTCCTTCCCAACTTCGTCGAATTAAATGGTATTTTTTGCAAATACCTCGACTTAGTAGAATATTTGCAAAAATGAGTTATGAATTTACTTAAATTCCTACACCTGTCGCTAATAACGCAAAATATCTCTTTCGGGAAACGATAAAAATTTAAATACGGTAATAAATTTCACTCATCTTTACATTATATCATTTATATATCTGCATATATCGAAAATGCGGCAGAGAAAAATGCAAAAAATACACACTAATTAATACAGCAATTAGTGGTTAAGTCGTTAAATTTCGAATTTTTATTTATTTATTTTTTTTATTTATTTATAATGTGTACGAGAAATGGAACAGCAAATTAGATGTATATCACGTCAATTAGTTTCCGAATCAAATATGTCATAAAAATAATAAAATATGTTTAATATTCTTCTGCTTGTACAAATGATAAAACATATTGACAGTGGCGTAACGAGCTTAACTCGCGCCCGGGGCACAATACCTTTTCAGCGTTTTCGAAAACCATATAATATTATATGTAAAATATATGTACTCGCAAATTAATAAATAAATAAAGTAAAATAAATAAAGTCATAGGCTCAAGCTAGGCTTTAAATTTGAGACAAAATGTAATTGAGAAAACAAGACGGACCATTTGGCGCCCCTTTGTTAGTAGCGCCCGGGCATGATGCCCCCCCTTGCCCAGCCCTCGCTACGCCACTGCATATTGAATGAAAAAGGTAAGTAAGTTTTAATTTATTTTTCGACCATATCTTACTGAAAAGACTTGAATTTGTTGATTTGTTCTAGAATTCATTCACATGTCCAAGAACTTTTTAACGTAATGTTTTCTCTAATGTTTTAAATGACAGTTTCAATGACTGAATGCTCGTAAATATCATAACATTTTGTAAAGAAAACATTTAGAAAAAACTTTAATGCTTTTAAAACTGTGATCCTGTATATAATGCACTAATGATTTTATAAAATTTCTTGCAGTTGTGTACATCCTATGTGATATTAGATATCATAGCATGTACACAACCGAAAATCATCTTAGGACAAAAAATCTTAAAATAGCTTAAGGAATAACCCCTTGAATTTTTGCCGTTTGTTTAGTAAACACCCTGTATAATATTCGATGACCGATTTAGAAACAAAATCTGGAATATTGTTAAAAATTAAGTAAATGTTTGAACAAGTTATTAATTTTCATTTAAACTGCTTTAAAAGAACAATTGGCAATTTAAAATAATTATCCTATTTGCGTATCCATCTGTGGAGAGTCAGCTCATTTCAGTTTACAAAAGCAAACCACGGCGAACTCACGAAATACAATTAGAAACAGTCGTTTACACCTTCACCGTTACCGGTCATTATCAACGAGATCGCAACGAGCATTTTCCATCGCACACCTACGTTTCGTGCGATTTCTTTTAAACCTAATTTGTTACATTCGCGCTCATTCCAACGCACATTAGCGTGGAAATTACGTGATTAAGTGCTTAGCATTTACACATTCTCATAGGTTCATTACTCATACATTATCCATTACCATTAAATTACGGAAGACATTAGAACTAACAGAAGTGCAAATACCATTATGAATTATTCCGATCTATTGTTTGGATAACGTGGAGATAAAATACTGTTTCACGCATTTTGATACAATTACGAGCACGTTATTACTAAAGTGAATTGATTAATTATAATTCTCAAATTAATATCGACGCTTTATCTAGAAATATGTGTATGTTTGCATTATTCATAGAGATAAATAGAGTTATACAAATGTAACAATTTCTTTGAATTTCATTTAATAAGTAAAAGAAAAAATTAAAAGTAAATTACGTTAAATTACACTTTCTTTTATAAATGCTGTCTTTTATTCTACATTGTGTTTAGTGATCAGTGTGATTAATAATGAAATAATTAAAATCTGTTATGGAAGGTTTTTCTAACGTTCAGAAAAGCAAAGAAAGATGTTTTTATAATTTTTATATTATTCATTCAATATACAAACATGACATGTATACAGTGTGTCCCAATTTCGATGCTCACCATTGGTATCTCGGTTATTAGAATACATAGAGCAACGGTTAAATAGGGAATGTTTTGCAGAATTCAGTGCTCACAACAAATCTTGTTTCAAATTTGACCCAACTTTTTTCATTTTTAAAATATTTTGGAAAATCAAAAATTTGTCG
>JAFFZR010027932.1:0-16474 GCA_018397195.1 Lethrus apterus | reverse complement strand
GCTTTTTAAAGAATGTTTCCATAGTGAATAAATAACAAACGTCAAATATATTTATTACCCGACGAAGATCACGAAACACATTTTTATATTTCTTAATATTGTGTGTCGTAATAAATATATTTTATTGCACAATTTGAGTTTTAATTTGGTTGACGCTCAAGAAAGAAAAAAAAAAGATATTTTATTATTATAATTATTATTATTATTATAAATGTACACTTTAAAACTTTTTAAAAATACTATACTACTAAAAGTAGGGTCTCATAAAAAATGATCTGTATTTTTATAAATCAATATATCTATACACAGGTGTCTCATTTAACTTGCTCACCATTGGTATCTCGCTTAGCTTAAGAAATAGAAAATCGGTTAAACTGTGACAAAGTTGCGTAATGTAATGTGTTGCTTATTAATAATTCGCAGAAAAATATTCATTTCTTTTGGAGATATTTGGAAAAAAACTGAAAAAAATAATTTTCGTTTTTTGACCGTAACTTCTTTATTTATAATTATTTATAAATTCGGTAAAAATTCCTCATAGAAAGTTCTTGTTGCGCGTATTATAAAATACTTAGAAAGAGCGTGCAACGTTTCGTATTCGCAGAATCATCATCAAGTTCAGATTTTCTTATATGATTTTCAGCTCATACGAAGCATTTTTTTCGTATAAGTCGATAATCAAATACGGAGTCCATAAAAAATTACGGCCACAAAATTAAAATCAGTTTTTTTCAAATATCTCGTAAACAAATGAAGATAGATTGAATGTCTTTACGAATTATTAATGAGCAACAAATTGCGCAACTTTGCCACAATTTAACCGACTTTGTGTCTCTTAAGCTAAGTGAGATACCAATAGTGAGCAAGTTAAATGAGTCAGGTTGTATATATACAGAGTGGCCCACCGAAAACAAAACAGGCGTGTTTTCAGGTATTTAGACGCTTTTATAACAAAAAAAAATCGCTCAGACAGCAATTTTCATTGGAAGGGGGATAAATATTTTAGCTATTTGCAGTCACCTAGTTCCAACCCCGGCGGGAGGGGGGGGGGCGGTCGAAGTTCACTTTAAAATTTTTAAATTGCAAGTGGTATTTATAAACCTATCATTTGAAAGCCCCAGCGAACAGCTTTGCAGAAGTGTTTGAATATTTGAATCCTGATTATTACTTCCCGAGTTAGTGAACTCTGAATGTTCAAACTTTCTTCATTTTTTCCAAGACGTATTTTCGATTTACATGCTTATCTGCATGTCCTATTGGAACATTCATTGTTTCCAAAGAAAAGAGCATTTATTTCAACTCTTTCTGCAACCGAATAAACCGTTTCGTTACACTTTAAGTTGAAAACGTGCTACTTTGTCGTAAGTCATAGTTATTTTGTTTTTGTTGTTCTCCATGGCGACAAAAAAAAAGAATAGGTAAAAAATGAATATTTAGAGCTCAATAAAGTAATGATCACAATTCAAAACTTCAAAACACATCTGTAAAGCCCATCGACTGGGCTTTATAAATACCACTAGCCATTTAAAAATTTTATGGTGAACTTGACACCCCTTTTAGGGTTGCAACTAGGTGATTGCAGCTAGCTAAAACATTTGTCCCCCTTGCAAAGAAGCGTTTTAAAAAAAGCGTCTAAATACCTGAAAACAATATATATGTCATATAACATACAAATAATAAAATGCAAATAATTATATACATTGTGTTTAAAAAGTAGTGTAATTTGTTCTGATTTCTTTTAAAATTGTGCACTAAAAATTAGAAAAATGTCCGACATCCACAAAAAAGTGAAATATACACTGTCAAATAAATCGCATTGAATAACGATTTCAGATTGGATGAGATCAATAAAATACACAAGAGAATTATGAACAAACTCCGCGATGTCTTTTCTTATAATATAGCGAACAACTAATTTCATAATTCATTTTTATTCTAACATTTCAGAAAAACAAACACGTACATTTTTATTAATAATAATATTAATAATTAGTAATAAAGAAAAATTAAATAGAATTAGAAGCGTTGAAAACGAATTAAAATAACACCAAAGTTTTTAGAAACAAATTATTATTATTAATTTGATTAAAATAAAAAAAGGTTAAAATTTATCCTATTCCACCAATTACATTAACCTGAAGACGATTTCAAATCTTCTATATGAGATTTTAATGTATTTTGCGTATAAAATCGAAAATTGTTTTGTCTATCACTCGAGTGCTTATATTATTTATTTTCATTTTTTGGAGACCGCCAGTGCATTTGTTTTAAAGTAGAAAGTTCCAATAAATATCCAATAAATAGGCCATTTAAATATTCTTAAGACATTATTTTTTATAAACGCATTTTTTGCAAAATATCGCCGACTTATTTTAGCAAATTTACTTACATGATTTAACAATTAAATATGGTCTTCTTTTGTTAGAAACAATTTATTGCTGTTCTAGTAGGTGCCTCAAATACGAGCTTGACGAGTTACCATTTTGTAGCGAATATGCGAAATTTGCAAATGAAAGATTAATATTTGCGAACAGAAAACACACTGATATAAGCGGAAGTATGTCAAGGTCGCCTGCTTCGAGTATCAGTCCCATAAAGGTCGGCGTTCGTTTGACTAACCAACTGAACCAAATTAATGTAAAATAGGTCAGTTTGTATTAATGCTGGCAAAAGTATTTGGTGTTTCATCCTCAGTTTTAAAGTCTATTTGAGTGATGCAAATATATTTGTCTAATATATAGAGGGACATTCCGAAATAAGTCCCTCTATTTTAACAGGTGATATCTGACCATAGCCCTAACCCCAAATGTGCAAAAAGGACGGTCCTATGTAGAAGGGGTGTCAGAAAAAATATGTTTTGAATAAAAAGTAAATAACGCTGAATTATCGACAATAAATGTTGTTTTGCACATTTCATGGTATTCCCGCCAAAGGAAGTTGATCTTCAACGCGACGCATATTGAAATGGACGCAGGACCCTACTTGGAACCAAATGCCCATACAAAAAAAAGCATTTTTCGAAAATTTTTGCAGATTTGGGTTTGGGTTAAGGTCAGCTATCACCCGGTGAAATAGTCGAACATATTTCAGAATGACTCTGTATACAGCAAATAGAGAATGTTGCCTAGGACGCAAATTTGAAGGACACCTGACTTTATAATGTTTAGGTTAGTTCGTGAAATTTGAAACACATGTTCCTTTCCAAAATTTGGAATATCCACATACATGGATTATGTACATGAAATTTTAGTTTATGCTGTTTAATAAAATCCCAATTTTTAATTCTAGAACGGTAAAATCATTGTTGAATTTTTGACCTCTAACTAAATTTCAAATTATTCGCAATTACACAACAATGCCCTATTATTTTTTAAAACAATAACTATTTATTACAACAATTACGTGCTCAAGAATAGCCAATCATACGTCATTACAAACGAACAAACGAATTATATATAACAAATAAATCAGAATAAACAACCTTGGATATTTTACAAATATTTTCCATATTATAATTACTATATTTACGTTGGAGTGTGAAGAATCTTCGCATGAATCACGAGCACCATGCATGTTAGACATGAATTATGTAATGGTTGGAAGTTATTCTAGTATCGACGTTTCTACTTGAATAAATCAATAGCTGCATTATGTATTTATTCATGTACAAGTGAACATAAATCATTTTGTTAGCATAATTTATCCAGGATTGGTCAAAAGTCGGGGAATATCCGGTTTTTGTCTATTGTGGGTGAATAAATCTATTTTTATAAGAATCAGGAGTTAAGGTTTCTTTAGTAAGGTTTTCTTGCACATAATAGAAGAATTTTCTGCTACTTCCGGATCCTACCGGACATGAAATCATTTCAAATGAAACGGCCTAATTAAAATTGAAAAACAATTTTCCGATAATGTCCGGAAAACATATGAATCTCTTACAAATCGCTTTAAAAAATTGTTCTTTCTTCGCGGTGGGTACAACGACTTTTGTATTTATACATATTTACATAATTTCGGTACATAATACATTTAGTAATAAAAAATATTGATTACGACAGAAATAATTGCATGGTCAGAACATGAAATTACATCAGAGTACGAGCGCACCCATAAGCATTGTTCAAGTAACGCTGATTATTATCGTTGTTAATTAATAGTCATTCATGAAAATGAATGGTTGGGGTGGATATCCAAATAAACTAATATAGAAAGGCTATAAAATTATTTCCTTTTGATTATTGTCTGTATCAATTTATGTCCAGATCAATTTATAAAATTAAAAATAAAAAAAGCTGGATTTAATCAAAAGAGGTTATACAGTGTGCGAGTGCGTAGTCTTAAATTTGGGACAAATTAAATAAAACATTTATGTAGAAAATCCTCGGAGAAATCGATTTTTTTTGGAATCATTTTCAATGTTTCGATTTTAATCTTTCCTATATACAAATACAGTGCGCGTCAAAAGTAACGGATAAATTCATTTATAGCTAACATAGAGGTTTTACAGAAAACTCCTTCAAGGGGTGTAGCGATTTTGTAAAAGTCATTATGTGACGGTAAAAATTTTCTTTTGCGACTTCATTTTCATGACGTACTGGGTTTCACTTTTTTTTTAAGTGGCAACCCCCCTTTTTTGACGTTTTCGGGTAGATCAAAAAGTTCTCTTTTTGACAACAGGACAAAGGTTTTATAACAAAATTTAAAAATATTAGATCGCATCATGATAAATCATAAAAAAAATTGAAACAAACAATCAAGTTCTCGCCTGTCACCTAGACAGATTTACTTGTTATTTGATGAAAAGTTTAAATTTACATCAAATCATCATGCGTTTGAGCGAAACAGAACGTATCGAAATTTTGATGATGATTGGGTACGGAGATCGTGTAAAGACCCAGAAACAAGTTTGCGCTCTTTTTAATCCCGAACGGCCCCCGATAACACAATCGACTGTGAGCAGAATTGAAAAAAAGTTTAGGGAGACGGGGTCTGTGAAAGATGCACCAAAATCTGGGCAGAGGAAAGCTGCCGATGACGAAACAAGCTTGTCGATACTTTTGGAACTGGAGGATAATCCTCATTTTTCGTCTAACGAGCTTGGCCTAAATTATGATATTAGTCAATCATCTGTCCTAAGACTTTTAAGTCGTGAAAAGTATCATCCTTACAAGATGGAGTTGGTTCAAGAATTGTCAGAGGACGATCCTGATCAACGGACGGAATTTTACGAAAATATGATGAACATTTGCCAGGAACATCCAAAATTCGCAGAAAAACTTTTATTCTCAGATGAGAAACGGAACAGCTAATAGACAAAACTGTCGTTACTGGGCAAGAAATAATCCACACTGGATGCAAAAAGGTCATTCTCAACAGCCGCAAAAACTTAATGTATGGGCAGGAATTATTGGTGATCACATTGTTGGGTCTTATTTCTTCGATGGTAATCTTACTGGTGACATTTACCTAGGCTTTCTTCGAAACACTCTCCTTCCCACTTTAGTCGAATACTCAATAATGAGATTTGGTTTCAACAAGATGGCGCTCCCCCGCATTATGCTGCGGTATGTACGGTCATACCCACATGAAATTTTTCCAAACAGATGGATTGGTATACGGGGAGCTAAAGAGCGGCCCCTAGGTCACCAGATCTCAAACCGTTAGACTACTTTTTGTGGGGATATTTAAAAAGCAAAGTGTAATCGTCCTCAAAATTTAGATGATCTAAAAGAGCGTATTAGAAGAGAAATTAGGACAATTAGTGCTGTCCTGCACAATGTCCGACAAGAATTTGTCTATCGTCTTGCCTACTGCCAAGAGATGAACGGTGGCCATTTCGAATACTTATGATTTATCATGATGGGGGCAAATATTTTTTAAATTTTGTTAAACATTTATGTTGGCAAAAAGAGAACTTTTTGATCTACCCGAAAATGTCATAAAAAAGGGGGTTGCAATTAAAAAAAAAGTGAAACCCAGTAGGCCAAGAAAATGAAGTTGTAAAAGAAAATTTTTACCGTCACATAATGACTTTTTTATAAAATCGCTACACCCCTTGAAGGATTTTTCTGTAAAACCTCTATGTTAGCTATATAAGAATTTATGCGTTACTTTTGACGCGCACTGTATAAATATCTCTTAAAATGTAGTTAGTAACTTGTTTACTTTCTTACTCATTTTCAGTTTAAAACTAACACTTGTTATAGCATAGAAATGAAACATTCAGGAAGAACCTCCAAATTACACCACTAGAGAATAGAATACAACAAGGACAACTGAGATGGCTGGGGCATTTACAAGAATGAAGGATGACTGGTTAGTGAAAAAATGCTAGAAAACTAGGGAAGAACAGAGAAAAGCCGAGAAAGACGCGGAAAGAGGAGAAATGCAACAAAAACAGAGGTCCGAAGTGACAACAATTGAAATAACTAGCAGCAGACAGAAAAAGAAAATATGAAAAGTGACCCCCAACAACCCAATTCCAACGTAATCTTACACCGCAAGGTAGAAAAGTTTAAGATTAAGTAACTAAGGAACTAAGACTTGTTTTCGTAGATTTTATATTATTATTACCTTCACTTTCATTATTTTATTGAATTGAATTGAAACATTAATTGTTCTGCTAATAATAATAATAATAATGATAATAACCAAAAATAATCGTCGATTTGATATCCTGACAAAAAATATGTAAGTAGCAATAGTTATTTAAAATCATCGAAATGTTTAATTAAACGATTTCGCTATGTAAGCGTCACGCCTAATAACACAGAAAAGAGGGCCGCATCTATTTAGATGTAAATGTCCACGTGGGTCATAAATTGCATTTAAGAACGCAAAAAAAAAACGTAAGCCTTTAGAAATAAAAGGACACTTGGCTCGTTCACCAAAGTAGGAATGCAAACAGATTTAAAAATAAAATTAAAATGAAGTGGTTTTAGAAGAAACGCCGGCGTATATTTATAGCGACGTACTTACAATGTTTAAAAAACAAACCGTGTGAAATGTCTTAAATACAAAACCAGAAAAATCCATTAGTATGGATATTTTCTTACAATTGTTACAAATATTACAAAATTGTTACAAAAAATAAAATAAATATAAAAATAATCAATATGCGTTTTATGCCCCTTTCTCGACCTCATAATTTGTGTTCTTGTCATATTCTCTCAATATTTTCGTGTATTTATGAGAAAAGTGTGTTTTTTTAATACTAAAAAAGTTACAGATCACAGTTTGGTGAAATAGTTTTGTAGTGAGAAACAACGTTAATTATAGAAATACTTCTTCTATAGTTCTACAATCCATCCTATTAGATTTTGCTTGCTCTATGGAGCTGTTTCGCCGTTTCCTTTGTGTTTCTACTATAACTTTTTGTCTCTTTGGCTTTATCTACTATCCTTCCTTTCTGTCTCTTACTTTGTTTCCCGTTCTTTATGCCTCTTTTCCTCCATCTTCGTTATCCATCCATTTGGTCCTATTGTCCTTCTGTTCGTTTCATATTAGCACATAGCTCATCTACTTTACGCAATTCCACACAAAAAACAATAACTATGTGAACATTTTTTTAAAATGAGGTTCAAAACCCCACAAATGGAAGCATTAGAAATATCAATGCATGAATAATAAATAAATGATTATAGGAGTTGCACAGGAAAACTCGTTAAAATAAATGTTTTGAGATGCAGAAGTGTAATGCATCTTAGTAGTAATTTTCCGCCAGAAATTTGTCAAATATCATAAAAGAGAACAATTTTGTATTATAACTTGAGTTTGTTTGCAAATGCATATAATTAAGGGTGGATCCCGAGAAGTAAAAATATTATCGTAACAGTTTTATATCACGAAAAGTCTTGGTTGGGTTGCGTTCGCTCTGTAATTGAAAATAACAATGACATTTTCAATAAAACGAGGAAATAAAATAGTTTATTGTAATTTTCGATTACGGAGCGAACCTAACACAATTCACACATTTTGGGAAGCTTTTCGTGATATAAACTGTTGTTACTTTTTTTACAATAAAATTTGCTTAATATTACCTGGGTTGGATTCGCCCCCTGGGCACATATTATTGGATTTAAAGGCGATCTGCTTGCAGTAATCATATTACTTTAAACCTTTTACTCCATGAACAGAACTCCAATAATAATGTCAGAAAAGTAATAAGTTTAGTAAAAATTCGATATGCGATTGTACTGATGTTGTGCCTTAGCAGCTACGTATTTGCAATTATTCATTCAACCATTCGTTTTTTTTTTTTTGGTTTCTTTGTATTAAGGACTCTTTCTACGTGTGCACACGAAAATAAAAGACGACTAAAACAAACGAAGCATGTTTTAGAAAACTTGGGGTTTTGGTGGTCCACGAAGAAACTTTTTGTAAAAACTCCTCGGTAAGAAAATCTATGGTTTCAAATTTTCCAATGAAAGAATTAATTAGATTCGGAAATTGTTTTGAAAATTTTTTATTCCGGCAATTTTTGATTCGGAAATAGTTTCGAAAGTTTTTTTATTCCGGAAATTTTTTAATTTTGTTTTCAAAAATTTCGTAAAGTGTGTCGTCAGCATTACAGACAACATCATCTGTAATAATTAGCTTATACGCTCTCAATGTAAAAAGCTCTCAGTGTAAAAAGCTTTTATACAGCATTCTTTTTTTTGTAGAATATTTCCATTCCAGTCCTAGAAATTTCTGTGAAAAATGATCAATATCTGAAAAACATGATAAAGCTTTTGTATGAACATTTTGTTTTTTTTTTTTAACTTTATGCGGAAATGAGTTTAAAGATATGTGCTAGACTACATGAGCCTTTTAGGGGTGAATATTGATTGTCATCTAAAGTTGTAATTTTTTAAATTTTTGGATGCATTGCAAAGTTGCATTGCAAAGTATATTTCACAAACAATTAGAATTTTGTACAGCTATTTTGTCTTGTTTTACATTCACAAACTTAACAAAATTTCCATGTTTGCTCTTATCCACAAATAGAATTTGCGTAATGTGGCAAGAGGAAAAATAAAAAAAGAATGTTTTTACTTTATTTAAAAGCAAATTAAATTTAATATTTATAAAAACTTAAAACATTTATCACGAATATTTTGCAAAATAAAAGCCGTAACGCCATAAATATGTATTGCTTCTCAAATAATTAATTTTCAACGAACTACTTTTTAAAGATGCAATGGAAGAGCTTAGAAAGCGTGTGGGAGTCTGCTGAGAAACTGGGTCACATGAACCCCGGGAACGAAGGTCAACGGAACAACTGTTCCTCGGAGACTTGCAATTAATACCGTTTCCGGAAGCTGCATCTATAAATGAAGCTTCCGCTTAAACCGTCATGGCTATTTAATCTGTCGCCATTCTTAAAATAAAACAGATTACGGGGTGTATTTATTACGTAATGTTTTTGTAGTTATGTTTTTATTGTACCTGTATTCTGTCAGACTGAGAGACCAGCTTTGGCTGGTTTAATGCAATTCTGTGCAAAAGTATTAGACATTTTGTTCTGTAACTGACATAACGTAGATAAATGTGGTAAATTAGATAAAGCATTGACATTTTTATTTTTTTAATCACATTTTTGATGAATTACTTGTATGTATGATGAATAAAAACAATTAGAATCCCATCTTTCTCAATGCTTTTCAGATGATATGATATTTCATTTTAGATTGAGGATATCAACCTGATGATGGTACTAACTTAAATACTAAAGACATATTGTTATGTTTCCAAATACGGCTGAATTTGTGCATTCTTGCTTTCTACATGTCGTTAAGATCGGTAGAATTCTGAAGTGTGATCTCTGAAGTGCATAATTCTGACCACCACCTCCTTTCATCCCTTTCTAGTTGAAATTTCTATCCTTTAAATCGAAATGACAAAACGTATAATCTCTTCTTAGAATTGTTCCATAATAAAAAAAAACTGAACACCAAAAGCCTGAAATATGCAACAAGCGCATAGCGATATATTTCCTTGTCGGTCTTTAGTATTCCGCAAAACGTTAAGTTTTTAATTTGCAAGAAGGAGTGCCTCCTAATGCAGGATGTGCGTTCAAAAGATGGCGGCTTCTTCAACGGTGTGCATAGAATATCAAAATTATTGATTCATTGCAGTAATATACAATTGCAATTACATAAGGCAACGACCTTCAGTTAGAATAACGAACTTCATATACGCATAAGTTACTTATGTGTACATTTAGCAAACAATTGAAAGATTGATTTAATTTAATTTTAAACCCAACGTTGGACAAAAAAATTTAAAAACTATGTTTACTGTGTTGTGTGTTTGAGAACTCGATATTGCTGTATGATTTATAGTCAATAAATATATGGTGTAATAAATAGTTTGTAGTCTGGAGGCACGTTACGTTCACATGTAATAAGTAATAACTACAAATATCTATGTATATCACTAACATAACTGAGTTGATATAAATTTACGATTGTGGATTTACAACGTCGTATAAACACAACATTACACAATAATAACTCGGAATGATTTAAGCTCAATTTATTTAAAAATATTAAAAAAAAATTTTTATTAGCATTAATATATTAGGTACATTCCTTCCTACAAATTAATACAAATATCCCTTCTTTCGTTTTCGTCCCCTCAGGCACTATTTTGTCCTTCATCTTCCGCTGTCTTTTACCGATTTCGCTCATAATGTTTCAAAAACAAAATTTTGAGAAATACAAATGAATGACCATTCTGTGATTCAAAAGAATAAAAAACGTGTAGAAATTAAATTAATAAAATAATAACACTAGTTTACAGACATTTTGTGCACTAGGTGCCACTATAATTTTCTTATATACTTTGGCCCGCTAAACTCGAAAATTGCATTAAAACTTTTTTTATGAATACGTTTTCGAGATACGAACTTTTTAAATTTTTTTTGTTTTTTTCGGTGATAGTATGAAACTATTTGAAGAATATCTCGAGTTAGGAATGACCAATCTCGCCGTTCGACACATCAAATTAAAGATAATCAAATCTCCAGTAAATGTTACTAATATTGTTTTTCAGTCGCTGGAGTAGTTTCAGTGCAATGGGCCATAAGATGAAGAAAACATTTTTTTTTGGCCCAAATCAAAATCGATAACTCCCTCTATCGTCGAGGAAAAATATTAATAGTAACCCACTTTTTTATTTTTTACGGAGAGAGCATTTTTACGAAGAGAAGAGTGTATTTACTTTGAAAATCTATGTAGAAATGCCGAAGTTATGATCAATTATATGTGAAAGCACCAAAATTCAACTTTTTCTCTATTTTTGTATATTTTCCTTTTTTATAGCGAATGCAGTTTTATTCATTTGGTTTATTTTCATTTTACTATTTCAATATAATATGAGATTATTAGACATAATTTTGGATCCGGTCTTTTGTTCTGTTTATTTTGGAATCCGTTTCTCATATGAGGAACCAGATATAATCTCCCATCATTCCCTGCTACCAAAATCCCTGGTAACGCTGCTCAATGTCTTCATTTCTCGTTGGAACCTCTCACCATGCTCGTCACTAACGTCACCGAGATTATCCGTGAAAAAATGTTATGTCATTGATTTTTTATATTTTTCTAACAGGCGTAAATATGTGTCTGAAGATTCATTTTCTGCATTCTTACGATTTTTTTTTTCACCAGGAGAATCTTTGTGACGTTAGCAACAAGCATGGTGAGAGATTCCACTAAGAAATGAAGACCATTGAGCGGCACTACCAGGGATTTTGGGAGGAAGGTCTGGCAGGAGATTATATCTGGTTCCTCATAAGAGAAACTCATTCCAAAATATACAGAGGACAAAGTAGGTGCCAAAATTATTTGTAATAATCTCATTTATATTATACTAAAAATATAAAAATAAACATAGCTTCGACATTTCTACATAGATTTTCATCCTAAATACCATTTTCTCTTCGTAAAAACGCAAACTCTACGTAAAAAATAAGAAACTGGGTATATTTCCACGATTGATACTTTTTCTCGCCGATAGAGTGAATTATCGATTTCGACTTGGGCCAAAAAAATTTTTGTTTCCATATGATGGCCCATTGCACAGAAACTACTGAAGCGGCTGAAAAACAATGTTGGTAACATTTATTTGAGACGATTATCTTTAATTTAATATGCCGAATGGCGAGATTGGTCGTTCCTATCATATTATGCTTCAAATAATCAAACAACCTACGAAAAAAACAAAAAAAAAAATTAAAAATTCATATCTGGAAAACCTATCAAAATGCAATTTTTGAGTTTAGCAGGTCAAAGTACACAAGAATAAATATAGTGGCACCTAATGCACAGAATTTTTTTTTTTAATTTGTAAACTAGTTTAATAGTTTGGTAATTTCATTGTATTAAGTACTCATCAATAAGAATTTTGACTACATTCTTGTTGAATAATCTATTAATTTTAGGAAACGTTGATACTTTTCCCCCATTAGAGTAAAAATACTACTAGATCAATATAACAACTTTGTAAACAACTTTTTGAACGCTAATTATATGCTATTTTATTCCAATTTGCTGAATGCGACTGGTCTCAAATTAAGCTTCGTAATGATTTTCAATTTGCGTTTCCTCACATTTACCAAACACATAAAACCCACAAAGTACCATCTCATTAACAGAAAGTTATGAAATCTAAAGTTTACTATATGAGTGAGACTTCAGACTATACAACATAAAAATGATAAAATTTTCGAACTCTGAGGCTACGAAGACAAAATATTATGGTAGTATATGTGTATGGGAAAAGATGATTTGAACAGTGTTTTCAGGAACTAATAAGACAACTATAAAGGGTGTTAAGTGACTATAACTATCGGAAATGGAGAAATTTCTGTTGCTAAAAATAATACATAGTTAATTCCAATGTGTTCTATCAAACGTGTTGTGTCAACTGCCAAAAATAACGAAAAATCAATTTGATATATCAAAATAAATGTGATGATTTGTAACATTTTGGTTTTAATTCTTCCTCTTCTTTTCTTATTCTTAATCCTATCTCTTTCAACCATAAGGTGTAAGGCGGTTAAATTCTAATAATTCCAATTTTACAAATTGTCAAACTTAAAAATTTAATCGATGAATGTCACAAATAAATACTACCATAGACATCAATATTTCATTACAAAAATTACCAAAATTTAAAAAATTCTTCCACCACAACCAAAATATTAAATTGCAAAACCTTTTAACAAAATTAAACAACGAAATAGAAAATTCTTTACTTTCAGAACAACAACTATAAATATTTGATATAAAATTAATTTTATGTGCCAAATTTCAAATTTTATAATTTTAAAATGTTATTATTTGGCTGATTTCTCAAGAAAAAGGTAAAGAAAAATTTGCCAACACCGAGTTTGGCGTCAACAGTGACTCGACTACTATAGGTTTATCTTCTTAAAAGGATTAAAATCGCATTGACAAGGTGAAAGTATTACCCATCCGGTGCAAAATATCGACGATAAAAGCAGATTTATGTCTTTAATTTCGTCACTGCGTTAATGCACAAAATCGTACCGTTTGATCAACGAATGCGTTGAAATGAGCCCATAAATTTGCCAAAATAACCATAATTTAAGTTTGGATGCATTCCAATTAGAAGAAAAAAAAATAAAAAATAGATGATCGTAATTTAAGGATTATTGGCAAGTGCGAAGAGCAGTCTAAATGGCCTTGTTTATCGTAAAATATTCAAAAAAAATAGTCTTCGATTTAAAATTCAGAATTTCAAGTAAATTAGTGAAAGAATGTTTTTGAAAATACGAATCATCCATCAATTTTTTTTTTTAAATTTATGTTTGTGGAAATGATCACTCCTTGGGAAATTGAATAAAAACGACCCCTAAAATTTAATTTCGTCCTTTACAATATTTTGACCCTTTAACGGTTTGTTCTCATCTCATACTTTTATTTCTCCTCTCCGCCTCCTCTTCATTTTCTCTTTATTCTTTTCATTCTTGTTTAGTGATTCCTGGGGCGTCCTTCCTATATTCATTCTTTCTTTAATATTCCTACATTTGCTTAGGTATACGTTGATTCTACTGCTTCCAACTAGTTCATCCAGCACTGTAATGTATGTTAGTTTCCCATGATAACTTTACTTGCAATATTCCACAATAAGCTTGCCATTTTGTAGATTTTTTTGGCATCCGATAACAAAAAAAAAAACAAAACAAAAAACATTGTTTTTGATTGTTTTTGCTTTGCCAACTTAAAATATTTTTATTGTTTTTACAGAAAAATTTTAATAGATTGCAGTTACCTACGAGTAGATTAATGAATATTTTTTCGTATTATTTTATAATGTAACTCCGTACGTTTAAAGAACTCAGGAAGAAGAAAAAGTTATTTTTAAAAACAACTGCTTCCAATTTTTAAAACCATTGTCCAAAATTTTTTCCGTTCTGTATACTAAAAAACACTGATTGTAAGTTCACTACAACCGATCGTGTTGCAAGCGGCCGAAAAAGGGAATGCAATTTAATTAATTAGAAACAGAAATTTGATATTTAAAAGAACTGTCATAGACGGTGAAACTGACTGGCACGGTTTTGTATTTGCATTGCGTAAAATAAAGTAAATGCCAACGCGAGCGAGTGTAAAACGAACGCTCGCTCGATCTTGTTTGACTAGAAGAATTAAAACCGCTAGTAAACATTTATGTCTTCGTTAAACCACTTTCATCTTTAGTGTGCGTAAAAGTTGACTGCCTTTCATACCTACTTTTAAAATATAATGCGTGTTTATGGACCATCGTCACTTCAAGATGTGAACAAATATGTTTTTTGTTTGTAATAAACGTCGACATGAAATTTTAATTGAGATGTAAGATTATAATTATTTTTTTTATTTTATTTTTTATGCTTTTCGGAAGAATTTTTCTTTATAGCTCATTTTTACTAGCATACTGTTTGTGCAAGTAAGTAGGTAGTAAGTAGATGTATGTCGCAAACACTCAATAAAAATGTAACAAAATATATGTTACAATATCATAATTAGTGGTCAAATAACTTTATTGGATTAATATGTAAATGTTACTTTTTATTTTACAGCCCCTACTACATGTTCCTTTTGATATCAATGCCTCTGCTTCAATTTCTCCTTCACTGTCTTCAATATCCCTGTCCTCTTTCACCATAACACGTTCCACGTTCTCCATGGCTTTTCCTAGCCTCTTCCTTGGTCTTTTGTTCCATTCGGCCTTCCCTTCTCCGCAGAAATTACAAATCCAATACTCCTCACTCATCCAATATTTATTCACCTACTCCTCGTTTCAGCATCTAAACCCCGCTATCAAGCACACGCCCCCTTCTGCCATCTATATACTCTAGTTTCCTACCACGCACGCAGATAGTATTTGTGCTTCATTTATCCAACGAATATGAATCATTTGGAAATACCAATGCCAATATTGAAAAAAATGTCATTTCAGGATTGTTTAGACTTATTTCGTTGATTTTACTCATTGGTTATCGACTTAAAACTAATACGACAGTGTTATCATAAAGAGCAATGAAGACCATAATTAACACACATAAATATCTACAAAACGAATCTTGGAAGTAATACGGAATTCCTCCGAAAAATTGTGACAAAGACCACAAAGCTCAACGAAAAATTTATACAAAAAAAAAAAAAAAATGAACGCCGAATTACTATTAAAGTTTTCCTGAAATTAACAAAGTAACAATCTAATGGGAATGTGGCTCAAACATTACAAATAGCTGAAGTTGTAAATGATATCAAAAGGGGTTTTAAACTTTTTAAAGAGATATAAAATTGTGATCAATGACACTGAAGTTGACGCTTTAGTGTTGTTTTATACAACTCAAAAATAGAAGCTACTAAAAACTACTACAGATTTAGATGCAGAAACATGGAGGTGGCTAACAAGTATTGGATGCTTGGGAATATAAGAGTGGATTTTGTGAAGTGGGAGAAGAGAGAAGGTGGGAACAATGGTTTAAGGAATAAAAAAGTTATCGTGCGTTGAAGACTGTATTTTTGCCATAACTTTTTTTTAAGAAAAAATGAAAATATCTTTTTGAAAAGTCTGAATTAATTTTTAGAATTTAAATAATCATTCCGTACATGTGGGCAAATTTCGATGTTTTCATAGGGAATTTCGATAACCATAAGAGATACAAAAAAATTACCCTACCATCCTAGGTCGCTTTTTTGGACAAAAAATCAGTGGTGAAAACCGAAGTTGGCTACCGTCTTTTGTTTTCGAGTTATGCGCAAAAATTCGATTTTTTCAGTTTTTGTTTTAGTGCTAGGGTCAAGTGGGGTAATTGTAAACTAGGGGTAATTATGAACAGTGCTTAATATTATTAGAATTTTAAAATTGAATGGTTCCACACCTTTACGCCATTTGATACAACCCTGCCGGTAACGCACCGCACAATTTAGGTCCAATTCAACGGACTGAACGTGTGATGTTGCGAAAAGTT
>JAFFZR010027931.1:0-16514 GCA_018397195.1 Lethrus apterus | reverse complement strand
TTTTGTTTTTGAAATTGAAAAAAATAAGAGGTGTCATTTAAAAAAATCGGTAATGACGTCATTGCACCTTAAAGCTTCACTCTTCGTCTTAGATACATAAATTACTGTTATTTGCTTTAATTTAGAATGTTTACGATTGTTATTTTTACTAAATTATAACCACTGACGATCTGAAGTAAATTATTCAAAAAAATAGTTATGTGAGGTACCAATTTTTTTACATCACCGTTCAAGTAGTAAGAATGTCTATTAAAAACCGAAGAAAAAAGTGGGGGTTGTCATTAAAAAAAAAATATGATGACGTCTTGTGCAAAAACAAATGACGTCATTCCAAAAAAATTAACGCCATAAGACGGCATTTTAAAAATAAAAATTGACCTGTCCGAGCGATTTTCTTGAAAACATTATAAAACGCTTTTATGAATTTTGTTCCAAACTTTATCACCACACTGTATTTGGTCAACAGTAGATATACTATGGGCGTTCTGGACCAAAAACGCATGTGATTTCTTATGGAGGTCTAAATTCACTTTACTTCCGGTTCTGATCTCCGCTGCTTTAGTACGGATTTCCACCGTCCGGCTCTGCGCATGCGCGGACCTTAGGCCTTGCCTTTAACCTATATCTTTGACTATGACCTTGTGACGTCATCACTGATTGAGCGTGATCGGCTTCTAAACAGGTCCTGTAATATTAGAACAGCTAGAAACAGCTTGCAAGCGACTTCTGAACGGCTTTGAACAGCTTTTTAACAGGACCTGTTTAGAAGCAGATCACGCTCAATCAGTGATGACGTCACAAGGTCATAGTCAAAAATATAGGTTAAGGTCAAAGGTTAAGGTCACGGTCCAAGGTCTCCGCGCATGCCCAGAGCCGGGCGGTGGAAATCCGTACTAAAGCAGCGGAAGTCAAGTGAATTTAGACCTCCATAAGAAATAACATGCGTTTTTGGCCCATAGTATATCTACTGTCAACAATTTTATTTATTTTCGCTTGAGCTTTTGTTATTTCGACTGTTAACAAATGACGAATTCTTGTTGATTATAGGGAATGAAAAGGAAAAAAACCGCAAAACAGAAAATCCAAAAAAATATCGTAGACGTATCGACAAGGAGATTTTCCGTAACCAGTGGTAGCATGAGCATGGGCAGTGGTAGCAAAAGTCAAACTCAAAGTACATTAATGGGCGCTGAAAGCAGATCGTCCTCGACGGTTAAAAGAGGATCTTCTGATTTAATCAAGCAAGACTGTCTGGGCCTGCGAACAATTAAAAGATTGAGGTATAGGAATTCCCTGACGAAGTCGTTTTCCTACGCGGACTTTTCAAACTGTCAGTGTCCGCAAATCCTAAGTTCGATGTATAACCAGTTAATCGAACACTGCGAGGGATCCGGTAATTATTAATGAAAGATGTTGCTTTTAATTAAAATAATAATAATAAAGACTTAAAGGAAAAGTTGATGGACGCCATGTTGGAGTACTCGTACCTGTGTATAATATCTTTCAACATACCACAAGCAATTAAAATATTACACCGGGCGGTTTCATTCTTGGAAGTAAGTTACCAATTATGTTGAATACTAGCACCACCTGCTTTGCTTTTAGACAAAAGTCAAAGACGATGTCGAAGAAGGTACTGAGTGGAAGATACCTCTTATTCGGGCAAAAATAGATACGTTGATAGGTAGATGCAAATTGGAATTGGGACAAATGTCAGATGCATATACGTCTTTCATGAAGGCGATGACAAATTATGGTAAGTTTGAAAAACAAAAGAGGGTTCATTAGTGTTTGTTATACGGTATAAGTATTATTAGATATTTAACCAAATTTCAATTAGAGTAAATGCAATAGAAAATATAGTCTTCAGACTTTTTTGAAAGAGGGGCTGTCAGTAATAATGGCCGTGTTCAGCCGGGTGATTGCTGCAGCGCTATGACAGCAGCCAATTGAATGCCAACTAAATGAAGGCACGTTGGCGTTCATTGCCTGTTGTCATAGCGCTGGCCAGCGCTGACCCCGGCTGAACATGGCCAATGTTTGTTGTTTCTGTTGTTTTTACTCTCATTGAAATCTGGTGGCTAAAATATAAAGAACTTCTATATGTCTATACCAATTTCATAAATTCCACTTTCAGGTCTACCTTTTCCAACAGTTACGGCGCATATAAAAGCGAACATCAGATTTTTAAACATGAGGCAGGTACTGAATCTCTTTTGTCGACCAAGAAACTACGGCTCTAAACAAGGTTATGAAGCTGAATTTTGCGATGAAGTTTCAGATTGCCTCGCACTAATGTGCAATCTTTTTATGGTACAAATAACATAGGTAATTGAAGTAGATGATCACGTTTCTTTCGCAGGACCTGAACATGTGGAAGAGTGCCGAACTGTCCGCGCTTTGGAGTCTGAACAAAGCGTTGCAATCGGATATGGATTTCTTCACGATCTGCAACGCGTACGCGAACATGATACAGGTTGCCCATCACAACTGCAAACAGAATATTTGTGTGGCTTTGGAAGTACACGCCTTGCGCATGTGTCACAGAAAAAAAACCAACGTCGAACCCCAAGAACTTAAAGGCGTTGCCAAACTATATGGAACCATATTTTGTACAAGGTATCAAAATGTAACTATGAGAATATTTTTGGTACATCTGAGTTGGTTTAGATTTTTACGATCTGAAATCGAGTACGCCATAGAGTTGGGATTCACTATGCTCCGCATTAGCAGTACCATACATGCAATGTCTTACAGTTTACAAACAATGCCGCTGCTTATACAGGCGTTGATAATGCGCAAGCGAATTATGGAGGCGGTGACGGTTCTTTTCGAACTGGAGTATTTTGCGGAGGAAGATATTGATAACTCCGGTAAAACTGTTTATTTAAAATAACATTTCTGGAAATGTCGTTTTATTTGTAGGTAGAACATGGTACTATTCGCTTTGCCTTGGAATACATTTGGAGACCGGCTACACGGTGATACCATTCAATCAGTGCGAACGATTATATCACGTCGAAGGTGAGTCGATGTGCACGGTTAGAGATCCGGATGCAGAGAGACGTTTTTACACAGTTATGTGGTTATGGTGTGTTGTGTTCTTTCCTTAAGTTCGAATATCTAAACCATTTTGCGTTTGAGGTGTTTGCGCGTCGAGGATTGGGAGAGCGCGACCATTTGGCACACCAAGATAAAAAATTTTGCAGTCATAGGAGGAAGTCAAGACACGATGGCCAATATATTTACCGCTCTGTACCTTTTGGAAGGGCTGTTGGTCTTTATGGTGGGTAAGATGGACAGACGAAATATAGACGCTATGGCTCATGCATACAGAGAAATCGGACAGCTTATGAAGACGCTCGAAAAAACTGCTAAATCGGTGAAGGTCATTGCACCAAGGTATTGTTATTTTAGTTTCTCAGCTAAATATGTTTCTTTCCACCAGTCAAAGTTAAACCATGTTTCAGTTTTTTAATTGACGTAACTTTTTCAACTAAAATATCTCAAATTAAACGGAATGTCTTGCTTGGTTAAATCTCGGTTTTCATAATGAATACTTTACTACTTTACATATGGTGTTCTACCGGATCCCCAAGGTTCATTTTTCTACCCATTATATTTTCTATGTATTCTGAAATGTGCCCCACTATTTTAACAGGTGATAGCTGATCATAGCCCAACCCCAGATAAGGAAAAACGACGATCCTATGTTAAAAGATGTGCCAGAAAATATGAAGTGTGAATGAGTAAGGTCGTTTTGCAATATTTCATGTTATCGATTTTCAACGCGACGCATATTGAAATGGACACAGGATCGTACTTGGAACCGAATGCTCACACAAAAATTTTTTTGAAAATTTAAAATGAAGATAGGACCACCGTTTTTGCAGATTTGGGTTTGGGTTAAGGTCAGCTATCACCTGTTGAAATAGTGGAACATATTTCAGAATGATCTGTATAGGTCTGCCTCCCTCGTAATAAAGAAGACAGTGTATAGAACTTAGCATGAAGACTTCAATAGATTAGAAAAAGTTTCGCTACTGGATTCCCAAACTAAGTTTGTCTTAGAAAGATAGTTTAACCATTTCCAACTTAGACGACCGACGTAATTCCAACATAACCCAGCTAACTAAGATTCTACAAAATTTTTATCAACAGAGTTGTTGAATATATTTTGAATTGATAACGACTCTAGCCTTTCTGGCCGTCTGTAACTTTATCCATAGAATGACCTTCACGATGAAATCATTTCTTGTGGGTTCAGTAACTAATCAAATAACATATTCATGCTTGCTTAGTGGGTGGTAATTGTGGTTATGATAAGCTAAAAGAGCGCTATCGACAGTGTTTAATATATTGCTTTTTGATTTTTTTTTTTTAGATTTTACCATTTAAAAGCATTTTATAAATATGTTAGATATGATGAGTCAAGTGCCTTAAGTTTGCTTCAAAAGGCTAAAAGTTTAGCTAACAAGTACCAAAATGCATTAGAAGAATCCTGGATTGATCATTCAGAAAGGGTTAGTATATCACTATTCATTTCAAACTAACACACATACGTAAATACATAAATTATTTTTACAGGCGTGGTGTAACAATTTGTCATCTGTCATGACAGATTTTTGGCGAGAACACTGTGATCCAACCAAGATAATCGATTACCATGAAATAGATACAAATAATGGAAAAATTGGACATTATACATTACCCACACCTTTGTATATATAAATATATACCTATATCATATTTTTTTAATGTAAAATAAAAACTTTTGGAATAAATTATATTTATATTCATTTTTCATACATAGTCGATACAAACGTAAGAAGTTAAAGAACATGTAACTATGATTCAAAACAATGATTCTGGTTGTTCTAACTCCTTGGAAAGGAACTTTACAGAATCACCACACTGAATACAATCAAATAAATATAATTCTGAATTTAAAGTATAAATGAAAAGTTTTCATTGAAAAACAATTTAAAATCCTTGCCCCTAAATATCAAACATATCGGTGCAATAATTTTAATTTAGCTTCAAATCATAACATGATGAATATTTTACGATTTACAAGTAGTTAAATTTCGAGAAGAAAACTTATTGCACCACATCAATATAACATCGATATATTAAATACGTTGATATACACAATATAAACAGCGAAACAAGAAAATATCCATAATATAACACAGAGAACGATTTTGTCTTAACATACAACTACAACTATTCACAGTCTTTCAACAATGGATATCATTGTGATTATGCTCGATAAAGTAGATATTCTTTGAGAAGCTTAGGAAGTGGTAATGAAGGAACAGCCTTTTTGGTTATGTGTTGTAATATTGCGTCCCTACATGCTGACTGTAGAGTTGGAACTAAAAAAATAACAAATTGCAAAATACAAAAATACATGTATACATATTTTTAACACGGCTTAACAAATTATTTTGAGGTTTGTGGAGTATGTAGGCTGTTTAACAACTTGTAGTAACGTAATATTTAAATTTAAATTTATGTATCACTCAACACAAACGGAACAAGAATTCTTTTATAACAATAAAAAAATAACTTACCCCCATATAACTGTATGATTCGAATTTTCTTTGTGGTACCGTAAACATCAACAACAACATGTAATGGAGTCTCAGTATATGGGATACGTTTAACACAAGCACCCTGGTCCTTTCCATTTATAATGTAATGCATATTGGCTTCACTATCATTTGTCGGAATGTACATTACACCAACTCGACTGTAAGTATCGGTAGGTAAAATTCCAACACTGTGTCGGGTCGGCTTTAACATGCTTACTGGTACAGGTCCCCTACCAGTGTTTATGGTATTATTGCTAGATGTCAACATGTGCAAGCTCGTTTTAGTGGAATTACTATAATCATAGACTTGATTGCAAGCCTTTGTTATGCCGTAAATCCAAGATGTTCCTATGTTTGCAAGGTCTGGCAGTGCATACTGAGGAATGCCTCGTTCATATATAGTTTGCGGGTCGATTTGAGTAAGACCTAGTCTCATATGGCCACTCCATCCACTTTCATTTTGCTCAATTTCTATGAGAAATATTTCTCCTGGCAGAAGGGGTCTCTCACTGAAAGTCAATGCGTTTGCAAAGCTCTTTTTACGGTATGCAACAGTACTATCTTCCGAAAGTACAATATATTCTCCGTGATAATGGTGAAATCTTGTTACAGTGCTATGACCATAGGGCATCCTCTTACTACGTTTTACCATATTAGTACAAAACGCATTCAGTTTTATAGGTTAACTTTAAACTTCACACCACACTATTTTGTTTATGTATCTTAATTGAAATTAATAACATACACTAAAAACGGTTTTTTGGTACATATAAAACAATATACATTATGCCAAAATTAAGAAACTAAATATTACTGTTAAACACACGTTTAAATTTTTGTTTTTACGTTCGTAAATTTATTCTATAATATTTTTAAAGGAAATATTGTTTCAATATCCTTATGACTCACTAGCAGAAATAACTTTTATGAGGATATAAATTATACAATCTCCTCTTAGAAAGAATCACAAAGGATTCAAGATTTCAAATTTTCTGACCAATCACATTTTAATTGTTTGAAGTTAGTTACAAGTGAAATTGAATGTTTTCATTGGTCGATCATAAACTGCACACAGATCATTTGAAATTGGAAATTGGAAATTGGACAATGGACCACACGTAGGTCTTTGCTTATTTCAAAACACTTAATTCAATAAACGTCAATTAAGTTACAAATGTAAAGATTAAACTTTCATTATCAAAAGCTTACAAAATGTTGAATGTATAAACTTATTATAATTTAAATTTTTGCATTATACGTTCCAAGTTTTTTTGAAACATGATATTTGTAACTTAATTGACGTTTATTGAATTAAAGTGTTGAAATAAATAAAGATCTACGCTTTATACTCCACAGTTAACTTGAGGTGTCGGAAGTTTGTAAACACCCGTTAACGGTTATACACAGAAAATTTTCTTCTTTTGCTCATAATTTAATTTATTATGTATCAAACATATCATATAAAAAATGTTGTATGCAATCCACAGTATAGAGAGAATCTATTATGTGCCATTACATACTGTGCCATTACTGAGAGAGAATTCTTTCTATATTGTGGCAATCTATGGTGGCAATACGTTCTTTGTCTGTTATCTATTGAATGTGTTTCGGCCTTTGGTAAAATAAGTATTTGGGCAGTATAGTCAAGAAGTGGCCTTTTATTTATATCAATTTATTGTTTGGAGCATTATCCAAAATTAATCGCTCGTTTACTTGTTAACAGTTAGGTTATGTTGACAAGAAATAAAATGAATTTTTACAAATTTAGTACAGATTCTCGACCAGAGTTAGTGGCATTTTATAAAGCCATTAAAAAATCAAGTCGATATCAACGTGAACAGAAAGATGTTTGGGAGAAACTTCTACCAAATGTATGTCTTAAGTTTTATTTATTTGTATTATACATTCTCAGAGTAATTCAAAGTAAGAAATTGACGATTGTGCATCTTGCTCTGTTTAGTTCTAAAGTGCATGTGTGTATTGCCTATATATAATTTTAATAAATGCCCAATGTTGGCCTGCATTTGCCACGTCGTGTGTAGCTGTTTTAATACAAACGAACAAGCCTTTAAATTTTAAGTTCAGTAAATTAAACAAACGTTTTCTAGGACAATGTATTGTTAAAAGAATTGGAAAATATACTCTCAACAGAAAAAACTGTTGATGTTGATTTGACAATTGATACTCCAAGTGTAACTGATGATGAATTAATTATTGAAGATGATAATAATTTGCCAGAAGTAAAATTAAACACAACATCCATTGTCGATTTAGTAGATTCCATCAAAGAGAACTTAAAGAACGATAATTGTGTTTCTGATGACGTTATAGCAAAATTAATATCCGACTGTACAGAAGATAATGGTAAAAATATATTTGAAATGTTCCTCGACTGTCTAGACATGGAACCATTATGCAACCTTGGCAATTCAATAATTTTAGCCAAGTGTTTGGAACAAACTACGGTTCCTTTGTTTTTTATTCAATGTATTTTAATACCAAAAGTACGTTTTCAGGTAATAAAGTGAATAATTCATTATTATATATTGTCAGTTATTTTCAGAACATAACAAACAGATAGAGATACTCTTCCCAAGATTTTTAAACAATTATCTATATATAACATGTCGGGAATTCTCCAAACATTTTCAAGAGATAAATAGCTGTGCAAGAAATATTCAGCACAACTTTCGTTCCATTAGCAATCAACAAAAGCAACAATTGTTAAGGTATTTCTTTAAAAGTGATGTTAAGAATCACATCAAAATGATAATATAAAGGCTTGTGTGTTTGTATTATGCCAGTAACGTAATGAGTGTAATAACGTCACAGTACTGAAAAATATTTAGCCTAACAGTTAAGCTAAACTTATGCTCTAACTTGTGGGAACAAACGACTTCTTACTTTGTCTAGGAAGTTTAATACAAACGATTAAGTTTTAAAAATCTATCAAGTTAGGCTGTGCAAAATGCTTGTTTTAGCGTCTTCGGAATAAAATTTATTTTATATTTAAAAAAAATCTGTATGATGCCTATTTTTGGCAGATTCTTTATAGCCAAGGCACTTTGAGGTTCAGAAAAAATTGTTTTGAAACAAAAAGCAATGGGCTTTCAAAAATGACAGATCAAACACTAAGATTTTGTTTACAGTCAATTAATATATTTATTTTTTTATACAGATGTGTGTCAACTTATTTTTAGGGATTTTGTATTAAATTCAACAAAATTGGAACAACAACACTTTAGTATTGTTGAAATTTTGATAACGCCAGAATTGGATGTGGAAACTTTAGGAAAATTGATTGATTTACTAGTAATTATCGCAAGTGCTCATACCAGTGATAAACTTTTTGGTAAACTTATACTGAATATAATCACCTGTTCTGGTAGAAATGCGTTAATTTTCGAACACCAACTCAAGGACATTATCGCAGCGCATAGATCTGTTTGGAAAGGAAAGTTACAAGCAACATTGGAAACGTGTTTAGAAGATAATTTTTCAATGTCTCAGAGCTTACGTTATTAAACAATTGTTTATTATTATTATTATTTTTTGATAATTGAATATAATACATAATTTTAATCTATAACTTCTACTTCTACATTTGATATAAAGTTTATGTATTAAATATACATATTCAACATCATGTTTAAATAATGAAGATTGTGAACTCAGCTGCCATATCAACTTCTTTTGTTTATAATGCACGAGCAAAATTCCTTTATATGATTTTGTAAAGGTAACTTTTCAACCTTCCATTCTTCCGACGATGTTATAAGGCAGATGAAATTAATAAAGAACAAAGTTAAACTAACTTAAAGGCTTTAATTTTCTAATCATTTCATGCAAAATTATTCACTTATGAGCAAGTGACCTTGAATAATTATTTCATTCTGTGATCGGATTCTGATTGTTTATACACCATGTTAATCGAAAATCAAAGTTTATGATTTGTTTTAAAATATTACTACTGAATACAGCAAGACAAAATGAAACTTATAGTTCAAATTTAATTGCCAAGATTTTTTTTCAACTCGCACTTTAGTTACATGAAATTAAAGATTAATAATGAATAGGAGATGACAAGAAAAGACAATTTAAAGTTTTATATTAACAAATCTTATAAAAATTATTATTAATGGAAATTAAATCAATATAAAATTACATCTTGAAATTCAGCGTTTCTTGTTTACTTTTCTTTGTATAGCAGACATTCCATCTATAAACATCGTCATAAAAAGTACATTTGCATTGTTGAACATACCATCTTTTAAAGACACAATTATAAACTGAAAAAACAAAAAAAATTATTTTTGAACAAAAAAATTATTCTTAATATTAGTTTATAAAAATAATTACCTGAGATTGTTTAAAGTGTGTTTTCAACATTTGTCCAATATTTTGTGTATGAGATAAATCCAATGCAGCATCAACTTCATCAAGAATATATAAAGGTGCTGGCTTAAACAGTAGCATTGCCAATATCAATGACAGCGCAGCTAAAGATCTTTGTCCTCCACTTAACTCGCTCAAACTTTCTTTCCATTCACCACCAAAATTAACTTTGATCTTAAAAAATATATATTTTCACATACCTAAGTCTTTTTTAAATTTTAATATTACCTGCAAACCATCTAGTATTGTTTGACCATCAGGAATTTTAAGTTCGGCATTGGCACCTGGCAAAAGCGTGCCAAAAATTGAACCAAAATCCTTAGTAATTTGATTATAAGCCAAGTTTATGACTTCTCTCTTTTTCTTGTCAAGGTCAGCAATTGTGAGGAGAAGCTTCTTGCTATCCTTCTTTACTTGTGATATCCTTTTTTGCAGTTCATTATACTACATACGGACAATGCCGTTGCTTAATTTAAATAAAAACATATATTCCTACTTACTAGTTTTTCTTCTTGTTCATACATACTCTGGGCTTTTGGATTGATTGTTCTACCAAGCTTGTTTTTCTTTTCCTTGGCACTTCGGATCTTTTTATCTAAATTAGCAGCTTCTGTTTCACTGAGGTTTTCTGCGTCTTTTAAACTTCTTTCGTCATTCTTACATCGGCTTTCAAGTTCTTTTACCTAATTATTATGAATAAATGGAATTAAATGTAAATGTCATGATTTGAAAATTACCTTGAATTTTGAAATCTTGAAGTCCTCTTTTAATTTATTTATGTCGTGCTGTTGCCTTTTAATTTCCAACTCTAATTCTGAATTTTCAGATATTAATTTTTCTTTTTGTTGCATTTTTTTTTGAATTTCTTTATTTTTGTCAGCAATTGCTGCCTTTTCCAATTTTAACTCCTTTTCAAGTAAAACAGTTGCGTCCTAAAAAAATAATGATTTTCAACTAAATAATGCTATAATCACTATTTTTACTTTTATTTGTTTGGCATGCAACTGTGAGTTTTCATAATCTTGCTTAAATTTAACGATGTTATCTGCACATATTTTTAATTGTTCTTTTATATAATCTAATCCATTTTTCAGTTCAGTTATTTCTAAAGTGAGCGTTTTTTGATCTGCTTCATGTTGTTTCCATTCTTTGCCACTTTTGTCCGCCTTTTGCTTTAATTTTTCCATCTCTATTTTTGCTTCTTTCAACAGTTTTTCATGAGATTTGCCATCTGTCATTCTGCTTTCTAATTCCTTAATTTTTTTCTTGCAATTATTTTCAGTTTCTTTACATGACTTTACTTTTGCCGTAAGTTCAACTACAAAAATTTTAAACTTATTTGACACAAGTATTTAACATCAATTTAAAATTTGGATCATTTAAATTTAATGTTGTATACACGAATGACATCCATAATTTCTATTTGTTAACTTACCAATAGATTCTTTCAGTCTGTTGATTTCTTCCTGTTGTTGATGACGACTTGAATGTTGTAATCTTCTTCTGATAATTCCTAATTCATGTTCTTGCAGGTTAAGGTTCCTTGTTATGTTTGTCCACTGCTGCTGAGCTGCAGACATGGATCTAATTTCATTTTCTATTCTAGAAAGTTCCTCTTCTTTTACCGTGAGTTCGTGCTGTTTAATAAATGTTGAGTACTTTACATATACGAACATTTCTGTGTTCAGTTACCTCATAATTTTGTATTTCTTCAAGTTGCAAAAGTATAGGTGCAGTTTTCAGTCTTGCACCACCACTTAACGTACCAGATGGATCAGTAACATCTCCTTCCAGAGTAACGCAACGTCTTCTGATTTTATCATGGAAAGTCACCTGTCTAGCAGTATTCATGTCTTTACATATAAAGACATAACCGAAAATATACTCCATAGCAGGCTGAAGGTACTTTTCATAACTTATTAAGGCTAAAGCAGGATCAACATTCTCTTTCGTTACCTAAAACAAACTTTGATGAATTTTGCAAATATTTGGGTATTTTAAATGTACCAAGTTTTGTGCGAACTTTATGATGTTATCGTCCATTTTTCCCGCTTGTATTTTATTTAGAGGAATAAATGTGGTCCGTTGTTGGAGTCTACCCTTTTCAAGTAGCTGTTTACTTGTTACATCAGTATTAACGACAACATTATACAACTATAAAAAATAATAACCCTTATTACTTATTATTATTAATTAGTGTCAAATTCCTGGTTGTATGTGCTTGGAAAATCTTTTATTCTTGAGCGTTCAACCAATAAAAATAACAAATTTGTTTTAAAAGGTTACCATTTAATATCAATGGGTGCATTTAGCAACTGCAATCGTAGACAAAGTTGACAGACACCGTTCAGCTAAACTGATCTGACCATCAACAGCTGCACAATAAACTAAGAAATTTGTATGCTGGTTTTAATGAGTGTGTGTATTCATATATGTAACTTATACATTTAATGATAATATAACAAAGCCTACAAATGTTACTTACTTTTCCACCAGCAGCTGTTTCAACTGCCGTACCGGTGATTGGATTTTTAAGTTTAATGAGTTTACACACAACCCCGCTAACATATTCCTTTTTAAAATTGGGAGCAGGATCAGTGTATCGAAATTGTGTGAAAGGCCTGGATGCCTCGAAATTTTCAACTTTTTCTCTCAGTTGACGGATTTCCGCAGTTAAAACATTACGACGATGTTGTAGTTGCTTCATATGTTCGTCAGAGTAATTGATCTTACTCAATGTTTTCTGTAATAGGCACGTAAAGTAATGAGCATATATAAATAATTAATACATACTTGCAATGAAGCGATTTCTTTTTCTAATTGTTTTAATTTTATTTCATCTTCTTGATAATCAGATGTATTTCCCATATCCTTTTCTTTTTCTTTCAACGTTGTTCGGAAATGTTCAAGTTGTATAGTAGCTTGTTTGAATTCTGTATTGGCTTGTGCAGCCTCTTGATTTACACCTGTTCGAAGAAAACATAATTATGGTCGGTTTATTATGCAGATGTTAAGAAAATAAATTTAAAAAATAAAGTACGTTTTTTCCTCTAAAAATGCTGTATTATAATTAAAGCAAAATTGCCAAAATTGATTACGATTGCTAGATGGCTAGGCCATCTACACAGATTCCAGGAAGGGTCACAAAACAAGTGATAGAAGGAGGAATAAGAACAAAGAAGAAAGGCAGTCGAAAAGTGGTTTATGATAGTGGAAGATGATATAAGCTGGGAGTGAGAAACTGGAGAACAGCAATGTAAAGAGAAAAAATAAAACAAAAATTGTTGAAGCCACGGAGCCTCTAATAATATAAACACATATTGCAATGTTGGAAATATGTTTTTTTTAAGAAGCTTCTTCATTGAACACCTTTTTATACATACATGTTAATTGTTCCTTCAATGTTTGTGCTTCTCCATTGTCATTCACTTCCATCCCAGAACATAAAGCTTCATACTTTCTTTGAGATTTAGCCAAATCTTCAGCATTTTTTGTATCATTTTCCTGCATTTGTTGAAATAAATTCTGGAGCTCCGATAATTCCACTTCTTTTTGTTTTATTGTAGCTTCATCGTCTTTAAAATTCTAGAAAGGCATTTAGATGACGTAATAAAAGTGTAAATAAATAGTTTACCTTTTGTAGTTCTTTTAACTTCTTTTCTTCATTGGTTACGACTTCTTTAGCTCCTTTTTCATCTGCTGCAGCTTTAGCTCCAATTTTTTCCTTTTGTCTTAAATTATTTTCAATTTCTTTTAATTTATCATTATTATTCTGTAAAAGTATATATTTTCTATCATACACAAACAGCTTTCAAACTTAAAAACTATATTTACCGATGTAGTATTCTGTAACATAGCATCTGCTTCTTGTTGAATGTTATCAATTAATTTGTTATTACTTTCAATTGTATCACGAATAGACTGCACTTTTACTTGACCATCCTCGAGGGCTTGCGAAGACTTGGATGCATTTTTCTGTGCAGCATAATAATGGTAAGCCTGTAATAAAGTGGTCATGATTCCTAATTCACGTTCGAGTCGTTGAAATTCAAAAAACTGAGCCCTCTCTTGACGAAATTTTTCCAGTCTTGGTGCAAGTTCCTCATTGATAAGCTGCAAAAATCATAAATAACAACTAGAATTTAACACATTGTTACCTACCGCGGTCAATTCTTCTAGTTTGGCGTTCTTTTTATCCAAAGTTTTTTGAGTAAATTGTCTTTTGACTTCGTACATTTTTGTACCTGCTGCTTCTTCAATCATTGCCAATATTTCTGGTGGTTTCATATTTAACACCTTTGTTATCTTACCCTGCATGATGAGAAAGTGTGGATTATTGACATTCAATTGTACTGAACAAAACAAATCTTGGACACGCTTATTCTGGACAATAGAGCCGTTGATCATGTATTTGTTTTTACCACCCATTGCAACTTGACGTGTGATTGTTATTTCTTCAAAATCTTCGAAACCAGGTGGACATTGGTCAGGATTTTTGTTATCAAATGTTATTGAAACTGTCGCTTTAGTCACCCCAGCCTGACCACTCTTGTAAATAAGATCCTGTAGAGTGCCTGCCCGTACCTGCGATCTGAGGTTATGTATAACGATCTAAATAAATGGATTTAAAAGTACCTGACTTAAATTTGTAATTCCCAATACGAAACATATTGAATCTAACACGTTCGACTTTCCACTACCGTTTAGACCGGTAATGGCGTTAAATTCTTCATCAAAGCCATTTATTTCAGTTCTGTGACCATAAGATTTGAATCCATCCAAGACGATTGATTTTATGTACATTGTCACGAATTACATTTGATAACGGACAACGTTATTTGCAAATAGGATTAAACACTAAAGTAAATTACAATAAATTGCTTTTAATGCAAACTTTTAATGCAGACAAAATTTGAATACTTTCTTAACAGTTTACAAAGGGTATTGTCGATGGTTATATTACCGACTAGTTGTGGTGAAAAGCGCGGGAAAAGGAATATATGCGTATAAAAGATGAAATTTATGAATAATAATTTATAAGTGAGCGACATAGGAAAATTCATGCGCAAATGAAAAATATAAAAGTTTTGTTTAGTCAGTTTTGGTCATTCGCGTTATGTCATACAATGGGCGCGAATGTTTTCATTTTATTTGAATTTCTGATACTTATACTTTTTCTTCCGACGTGGATCGTTCAATAACTGTTCAAGAACGGTCCAAAATTCTAAAAAGCGTTTTTCTTCCGCGCGAACTGCATTTGAACGGATAGTCCTGTGTTTTTCTTCTAGGCTGAACTAATTCAAAACCAGTCCAATACTCGTTCAAACAGTTCTTGCAAAGTAGCCAGTACGAAAAGTTCGCACATGCGCATTTTACATTTCTTAAATAAATTACGGTTTTATGCCTTATGTCCGCATTCTGAAAATGTAACAAGCGGGGAAACTTCGTACATTTTCAGTACTGTTCATATTCTATCGTATAAAAACAGTTAATATGTATTTATTTATTAAATATGAATGTAATATTTTGTTATGTAAACTAAGACAAAGTTCCTCTATTATTTAAAATGCATTTTACTCAGCATAAAAATTATGACTGTGTTGTTGAGGTTAGATGTGTCATTATAGAGGTTTATTGCAAGAAACTGCTCTACTCATTATTTATATCAGTTACTTCTTGCAACAACTAATTTTCTTACGGGGACTATGCATTTGCACTTGCGCAGCGCTCAGCGTTTTTCTTCTCACCGATTTACATCGAACGATTCAAAAAATTAATCAAGGACCTTTGAACTTGAACTATTAATAACTAGTTCAAATGCGGAAGAAAAACAAACCTAGTAATTGTATCAAATTTGTTATAAATTTGTTGTAACAAAGTAACCAAGTATTAGTGTTTAATTCCGCATCGACACTAATAGCGTTTTCCATTGGTAACTCTAGAGCAAGGGTGGGCAACCTTTGTTATAACATGGGCCAGAATAAATTTTATGTTTTTTCCGCGGGCCGTAGTAGTTAATTGACACCTTCTGTGACCTATAATTTTTTAGTTTGCAAATATGAAATAAAAAAAAAGTCAAAAAGATTGGAGACTGTGGCTGTAAAATATATAAAAAACTGAAAAATCCCTTACCACAACAAATTTAGAAAACTCTAAATACGTATTTCGGCAACTAAGTTGCCATCCTCAGTAGAAAAACCTAAAAAGGAATCAGTATTAAATTATTGTCTCTAGCTAAGGTATCACCTTTGAAGATATGCTCTTCACCAGATCACCAGTGGGTTAACACTGACCCTAAGTAAAAAATACATCAACATATACTATAACTAATGGGATGGAACGATCCGGAAGCACCTAAACGAGAAAAATTTTAATTTAACAATTCATATAAGCTGGACTGTGGTATCGGCCCATTGTCAGAGTTGAGTAAATAATTTCTATTCTTATGTATAAAAATACTTTCGTAACTATCTAATTCTCTCGGTTTTTGTACAACTTTTATTAAATTAAGGGTATCAGGTG
>JAFFZR010027930.1:0-16539 GCA_018397195.1 Lethrus apterus | reverse complement strand
CTCTTCTAATAGTACAACCGTAAGATGAAAGGCCAAATTTTAATATAAAATAAGTAAATGAGTATCATAGCAAGCAGTTCGAAAATGCGACTGACAATTGTTTTTTTGAGTATGCCATTGTAATCAGTAGAAAAAACTACACATTTTTGATGTATTGACCAACACTGTAGCTTCTCTAATAACGAAGTTATCCCATGTGCGGTGACTTGTATTAATGTCGTCGTGGCTCTTTTGTTTTTCATTTTGGGATTATAGTAGTATAAGAAGATTTTGTGCAAAATTTCATTTTCTACCAACTGCTACATAAATACACAGGGTGTTCCATTTAAAAAAATCTAATTATCTGAGTTGGCTCTGAAATGTGATGCGCAATTGTTTTTTTGTGTGGACCGTTGTAATCAGCGGAAAAATCACTGCATCTTTGCTAATTTAACCGACTCTGTAGCTCCAAAAATAACGAAAATAGCAGCAATAGTGCGCAGATAACTTTGAACACCGTGTAGATTTTTTCAACAGTTTTGTTTTCAACAAATAAAAAAAATATAACGAAACATTTTTTCAGAAAATGGTAGATTCGAGTTTTATTTCAACTACGATTGGAAAATTTTCGTTGTAAGCATTACTTTGTCTTAAAGTAAAAATAAATAAAGAAAATGACAGAACGAAAAAAATAATTTGTTAATTTTTTTTTTAATTTTTTCTATAATTAATTTTATGAAAACGAAATATTGTTTGCAAGGAAAATCCTCAAAGATTACCTTTTCCATTTTTATTTGAAAATAAAACTAATAAAAGAAGAACAAAATCAATTGTCAATTGTTTTTCCTTCGTAAATATTTTGAAAATTTTATTTCATTACAATAATTCCATACAATAATATTTTGGGCGACATACTTGGACGAGGAATATTTTCAGCGGCCGACGAGAGACTTATGGCCCGATTTAGTTGTGGGAAAAGCCAATAAGCATGGGTGTGCGAGGAATACAGGAGGTGTGGATTCCGTGGAAAAAAGAGGATAGGTGGGAAAATTGGGACGACACTGGGTTGGGATGAAAATTTGAAGAAAAAAGGAGTGTGCGAAGAGACGTATGAGAGATGAAGGTGGTGGTTTGAAGGTGATTATGAAATTGAAGAGAGACTAAGGAAGGGAACTAGCGAGTGTAGTTTAATTTAGTTTATTAAGATTAGGTTTAGTCATCTAAACCTTACTAACCCAGTTTATGCGAGTGTAACGCAAAGAAAGATATAAGAGACAGTCGTGGAAACAAGATAGCAATACAACAGTTAAGTCCCTTCGGAGTGAACTGGGCGTTCCCAGTGATGATACGTTCGATAATTTTATTTCGGCTTTCGTACAGCAGTTGTATTGCTATCTCTCTTGTATATCTTTCGTATTCTTTATTCCTGAAAATACTGAATGAATGATACTTTCAAAATTTCCAATAAAACCACATAGGTTTGATCTCCATATATTTTAAGAATAAAAATAAACACATTTCTTTATTTAAATAATTTAATTCTATGTTCAATGAATATTTTTGTGGTATGTTGATTTATTAGAAGTTCACTGAATTACTTATAAAATATTATTATTATTATTATTATTGAATACAAGTTATATTATGGTGTAAAATACTCTAAGGGTTTGCGTTTGCTTTGAAAACACTCAAATATTAGCAAGCACACGTCATCATCCATCGAATATAATTGTACATAAAATCTCCGATTTCGTGGGTAGACAATGCGCGACCCTCGACAAAATGATCTCAAATATCGACTGGCTGCGCCTACCGAGAGATATAACTTCGGTTTTTGGCAGCCTCTAATGCGGGATCTGCATATTCATGGCGCGGATGGACTGCGAACGCGGCGGTCGCGAAAACGAGACGACGCCATTGGATAGCAGCGTGCAAGAAGAGCACGGCGACGACGACTGCTGGATCAAAACGTCGCCGAACTGAATTTCTAATCCACTGTCCGAAGTTAAGCCCGACGGTGGAGCGCGCGCGAGGAGAGGAAGTACGGGAGCTTAATTCCGGCTACTGTTTCGCCCTCTTCCGGGATATTTATTAACATCGTCGGGCGCGCGTTCGCCCTCGACGTCGACCTCCGCGCACACAAGTATGCGAATACGTACGTGTGCGATGGAGACGGATCGTGCGGACGTTACGCGACATGGAACGCGTCTGATATCTGCGATTTTGCAGGCAATTTTTGACGTCCTGTTTGCTTACTGCTAATAAACCCCGAAAACGTACGAGGCTTTCGCGACACTCGAGGATTTAATCTTTCGATGATGGTTCGAATTTTCGCTTGTTACGATGTATTCGAAACGCAAAGTTACACGAAACCTGGTAGCACGATATCGAAAACTTTTATTTATTTCAAAATGAATTGAAGAGATCTCGATTACACGAGTGTTGAATTTATTTTAAAGAAAACTTACTTTGTTTATTCTCAATGTTCAATGCTTTAACCAAAATGTTCTTGGGGAAAAAATATCGAGAAATTTAAAAGAAGTTGTAAAGAAAGTAGTATCCCCAACACGAAGAAAAATAGAAGTCGCATAAATGCTTCTAAATATGTCGAAGAACTGCAAGGTAACTTGCCTTACCTTTTAACAACAATTTTTTGGAACATATTGTTATTAATCCTGCTACTGTATTACAGAAACATTCTTCTATAAACATCCCATCTCCAGGCCCTGGTGGTTTATCATCTTTTAGAGAAAATAGAATTTCTTGCTGAAGCATAAGATTATCCCAGATGAGCAAACTGATTGTCTTCCCGGTAGGTCTATTACAACTAATTTCTCGTGTTGCCTTAACGAATAGATAAAAGTTGTGGATAAAGCCTTCGACAGAGTTCCTACCAGGCGCTTGTTGCTTAAGTTAAAGAATTCAGGAATTCCAGGTGGTTTCTTAGATTGGATTTCCGATTTCCTTACATATCGCGTACTCCAACAATAAGTCAATAATGAGTGGAGTCCCTCAAGGATCATTGCTTGAGCCCTTATATCCTAATCTACACTGCAGAAATTTTCAATATAAATCCCAATAGGTGTTCACAGTATGCCGATGATATCAAAATTTATGGAAACCTGGTGACGGAGTACGCTTCTCTGCAGCGCGCGTGGGCGTGGACGTTATAGTTGATTGTTCCAAGGACTGGTCTATCCCAATAAATATAACCAAGAGCGTTGTTTTGGTTGGTGATGATGATATGTAACAATTTCAGCACGTTTGCTAAAATATTGACTGTGAGATGCATTGAAGTCTTTTAGATGCTTTTTGAGTTTTGTTAATCGAGACATAATCAAAACTTTTTGCGAATGGCCATGACGCCAATTAATGATAACATCTTGATGATAATTTTTTTCTCGTAAAGTTCAGGACAAACATATTTATAAAAAAAAAATTTGTTTTCTCATGGGGTGAAAAGTGGAGCCCGAGTAGTTCCTGGAAACTACTCGGGCTTTACCCTTCGCTTTTACGTATTCAGCCTGTTCCGTTGATAACATCTTGGCGATAATTTTCTTTTCGGAAATCGTCGAACAGTCTTGGACAAACATATTTACAAGAATCCTCACTCCACCCCACTCCAACCTAAAGAAATTAAAAATTTCCGAAAACAGGTCCACTTATATCTCAAGGGGGAAACGATTTGACCTATGATTCACACTTCTGACGTTTACCCATGCGCCCCAACGAATACCTCCCCAAAAATTTTAAACGGAATGACCCATCGCGTGGTATCTCAAATGAAAACTTATCTTATAAGGATTATGGTGATGTGTCATTTGCGCATTTTTTTTTATTTAGCATTGAGAAATGATCAATTTTAGGATAAGGGTAATAAGTCTTTAAACAGCTAAGTAGGCGTTGAAAATAACATTTTAACAAAACTGAAAAAAGAACATACAGAGGAACTGCTCAAAATGAGCACCATTGGTCTCCATGCAGCAGTAAAGCCGGTTTTCAAATTCTTGCCTTACTTTCTGAAAAGTTTCTCGTGGAATGTTTCGACACTCGTTGGTAATTCGTTGACGCAAGTCATTTAAATCTATGGGTTTAGTCTTATAAACTACTGATTTAAATGACCCCAAAGGAAGAAGTCAAGACTTGTGAGGTCCGGTAATCGTGGAGGCCATTCGATTGTTCCACGTCTACCAATCCAGTGATTTGGAAATTTCCGGTTAAGCCAGAATGTTGCGAATGTTCGTAACATTCGCAGCATAATGAGGTGGAGCACCATCCTGCTGGAAGAACAATTGATATGCGTCGAGTATTTAATTACCTTCTTCATCAAGCTGGTTTTCCACTTCTTCAGTTATTAGAGGATCGATGATGTTCTCCAACATATTCAAGTAGACGTCACCATTTAACGTTTAATTAATGAATATGGGTCCAACTAGTGAATCACTTAGTATTCCTGCCCAAACATTGGTCCTCTCTTGTCATATGCGGATTTTCGTCGCTCCAATATCGTATATTCTGCTTGTTCACGTGTCCATTTAAGTAAAAAGTGCACTCATCACTGAAGCAAATGTTTTTTACTAAATTTGGATTCGCAATGATCATTTCGGTGATAGTTTCGCAAAATTCTAGTCGTCGGTCGCAATCGCCCTCGCTAAGTTCTTGCAACATCTGCATCTTGTAGGGGTGAAATTTATGCAGCTTTGTCACTTTGCGTACCGACGAGTAAGAAAGTCCGGTGGATGCTGCAACCTGACGCAAAGAACTGGTTGGCTCCATGGTAAAATTTCCAATTAGTTCCAACTCCGACAGTTCATCTACTACCTTATTAGCATCCCTTTTCTTGTTCTCTACCGATCCAGTTGCTTCAAATTTTTGCACATGTTCGCGAACGTATTTATGCTCCTTATGCTTATTTGGATGTTTTTGATTAAAAACTCTTGCTCTTTTTTTTTTCACGCCTAGCTGATTAAAATTAGGTTTCAATAGCGCGTACCGTTCTCCTGTAGTGGCAATGATAAACTTTCTCATAAAATGTATAAGAAAATAAAAAACGTGGGCAAGTGACACATCACCATAATCCTTATAAGATAAGCTTTCATTTGAGATACCACGCGATGGGTCATTCCATTTAAAATATTTGGGGAGGTATTCTTGGGGGCGCAGGGGTAAACGTCAAAAGTGTGAATCATAGGTCAAACCGTTTCCCCCTTGACATATAAGTGGACCTGTTTTCGGAAATTTTTAATTTCCTTTTGGTTTCTGAAATATCTCAGGCGGATCGATCACCCTGTATAATGTAAGCATGTATGTAAATGTCACCAGTAAGCATACTTACATATTTAATTAAAATCGCCTTGAGCATTTTTATTGTTTTCCTCCATTGCTTTGTTTCATCCTCCTCTTTTTGTTCATATACATAACTTTCCGTTTTTGATGAATTCGTTTCCTCTCCTTCACGTAGTGCATCATCGCCAGTATTGATTTCCTGTGAATCAGGCGCTCGAGGAAGAAATTCTAGATTTGGATATAATTCATCAAATATTGCCCTGGCCTTCTTAATTGAAACATCATAATCTAAGTCTATATCGAGACCAGGACAAACAAACACATTTTTTGGGGAACCACTTCTTAATTCTGAAGCATTGGTGTCTGGAACAAAATAATAAAAGGTCCAAAGAATTTGTGGCCGGTTATCTTCAACATCGCTGTCTTCTTTATCACTGGATACTACTCGGGCTTCGCCCTTCGTTTTGGCCTTTTCAGAGAGGCGTTGTTAACATATTGTTTTTTTTTTCGGGACTTGTCTAGCAGTTTTGGACAAACATATTTACAAAAATAAAAAAAATGATTTTTATAATTTTCTAATTATTTTTTTTTTTATTTTTTCTTGGGGCGAAAGGCGGAGCCTCAGTAGTTCATTGCAACCGTGTAACAAACAAAGCTAAACATTATTCCTGTTTAAAAAAAGTTTTCTCCTTTGCCCGAAACCGTTTGCTGTTTTATAAGACGATAATAATAATTATTATAATTTGTATTAACCAAAAACAATTATTGTTTTTGGTTCATCAGTTTGGTATCATTTGCTGGTGTGAATTAACACTCTCTTTGAGCCAGTGCAAATGTTTGTGACGAGATTTCATTATGGAACCTTTCGCCCTCCTTATGAGGCTAGACGATGAATCCTTTCGAGTGAACACGCGAAGCTGGAACGTGGAGATCTTATCGGATAATTCATAATACTTTTTCGATGGATTTGTCCTCGGTTTTTGAGCTTCAGAACGACGACCGCTTTACAAGCCATAGTTTTAAATTTAGAAGTGTATTGGTCCAGTTGCAGATAAATCTTTTTCACCAACCGCGTGTTCAATTGCTGGAATTCACTCCCTTGTAATAATTGTATATTTTTAATAGTTCAGTTAATTTTTTTTTTTTTTTTTGTTTGATCACATTAACTTTAATATTGTCTGTCTGTTAAATGATGATTCACAGTTGATATTCTCTGGTGTATGCAGATTTGAAATTTTTCATTTCGAAATATGATAAATAATAAAACGAACGAACGAACGAGGGAGGGAGATGACTGTATCACATTCTAAGAACCGATAGATATCCAAGAGATAGAGCCTAATGCAAATGGTCCATCTCCGAGCACAATGGAGCGCTGATGAGAGCCAATAAATCAGGGATATGCAAAACCTCCCTTTTATTAAGGGGTGGTAATGGTACAAACACATCAATATTACAGCCGAGATAACGTCTTTAATTATATCGAGTATAAAGGTGAATTTTCTCGGAGGAGATATTTCATCGGCGGTGTCTTTATTGCGTCACTTCATTGCCCCGCTTTCATAAATAATGGGCATTTTTCCTCTCCTGTCCTTTCCTCGACGAACAGATCGATAATTTGCGTTTTTAAAGCTGGCTTCATTAGAGCGAAATCGTTCGCAATGTTTGTGTTTGGCAGTAATGGGTCGGCGCACAAGTGGAGGAGGCGTTTTTTTTTAACTCATCAATCGAAATGAAGCCGTAAAATTGATGGTGAGCGATCAGAGGCGAACGTCGCAGATGAAAATGACCAAATATCAACGTTTTAGGACGCGCCATGCATAGATATTGGCATATCAATAACAAATTCCTCGTCCCGTTTATTTGTGCCGTTACCGTTTTGACCGCATTCGTAGATCTCCGGACAGATTACGCGGTGAATTTTTAATTAGTCCGCAACTCTAAAATTCAAATCGCATTATTTTACGCCGCAAACAAGAATAACGTCGATGAGATTCCGTCTGATAATGTCGATGCGTTCCTATACACGAAATGGTGGAGGCGCCGGAGATATTCATAAAAATTGATTGGGATTTAAACAATCATTTTTATTTATTTTGTAAGTTTGTACTTTATTGCATTACATGTCGTAACAAATCATTTTTAAAAATTAAACTTTAATTATTGTTTATTTTGTACTTGCTTATGCAAATTCCAATTTCAACTAAGCCGCTGTTTAACATTAAATCTTGGGAGGCTTGTGCGCATCGAATTACAAAATCGGATCGATACTCTTCAATAAGGCAGGATGTGATGCTTAAAAACATGAAAATTTAATCACCGTTTGCTTTAGCGTAAGACGGGGGAATTCGGCGAAGCCCTTCGGTGTTTTAATTCATCCCCAATTCATCTGTGCTATTTCCACTCGAATGCCGAACAAAGCCTGAAATATTAGACAGTTGCTTTGCTCGCAGGACGATTTAACTGGTACCGTTGAGACAGTTTCATTTATTTGTAAAAAAAATAATAATTTTGTTTCATTACAAAAAAAAATGTTTTGAATAAATTTTGGTTTTCATAACATTTTCAGTCGTAATCATTTCTTGGCTCCTTATCGTTTTTTATCTTCGCACACCTTCTATTATTTTTTCGTCGATTCTCTTATCAATCTCATTGTTAACTTTCAACATCCTGTACATATATTTCGTCGTCTTCAGTTCTTTTATGTAATTCTTGAAAATGTTCTTTCAAGCGTTCCATAATTTCTATATCTTGTGTGTTAGCATTTCTCCTCTTCCACTTTTTAGTGCAAAATTGTCAGAACTTACTTGCCGTTTAATTTCAACTGTCCACCGTTCGTCTTTTGTTTTTACTTTGCTTGTTCGTACAGCACACGTCACGTGCTAAATCGATAATAACGATCCCTAGAGTTTCCTATAGATCGTCAATGTTCGGGTTATCCCTCTTTCTTGGTGTTTCTGCATTTGTTTCGTTCTTCATTTATTTTGCAATAATTTTGTACTTTAATTTATACGATCTTCCGTTTGTGTTTTCCTTTTATTTTCTTTATAATTTTTATTATTCCTTTCATTGTTTACGTTTACTTGCATTACTTTCTTTAATATTTCCTAATTGTGTCGTTCAGAATTTCCTTCTTTTTTAATTAGGCATTGTGCCATGACTTAGGACTTCAAGATAGGACATTGGACAGACAATTCTGTCCAATCTCCCATCTTGAAATCATCACTACCGCAAGGTGATTGAATTTTTTGGTTGTTTATTTTTATCTGCTTTTTTTCACTGTCATAGTTCTTGTCTTATCAATATTAATCTTCATATTTATTTTCTGAAAGGCCCTTTTGTACAATTTCAAATTTTTATTTAGCAATTTTTTATCTTTCGCTATTAACACCACATCTTCAGCATAATTTATCTCCGATATTCTTATTGTATCCATTTTCCATATTCCCAATTCATATTTGAATGCCTCTTTTTTTGTTATCGTCCAGCAAAATGGAGAACAAAAGGCTCAAAATGCATCTGGATTCTATACTGCTCTTTATGGCTGAGGTCTTAATCTTTTCTTAATTATCGGAAGGAGATTTTTGCTACATTAATTAACATTGTAATGCCCCTATAATTCTGGTATTGTTTGCTATCATCTTTTTTAAATATTGACATTAATACCCCTATGTAACAATCTTCAGAGACCCTTTTTTGTTTTCCTGGAGCATTCATTTTCTTTTCTTTTGATACCCTCTCACCATTTGTTCGAGTTCAAAGAACTTAGCAGGGCCAAGAGTGAGGAATTTGGTTGCGGCCACGACCGTCTTATAGATGTTAAAACCTATTCCAGCATTTGCTGCAAAAATTAGGGATTCGGGAACACCAACCCAAAGTCAAAAACATTACACTTTGAGCAACTCCACCGTCACGCTTTCGTGGTCAGGTGATTTCCATTAATTCACCCTCTCTTCATTTCTTCGGTCTTTTCTTAAAAAAAAAATGAAATATTCCATTCACCTTTCCATAATTTTTGCGTCCATTTGCATAACTTCTTTCTCATTTTTTATATTTCTTAATATTGTAGATTTCTGTTTTATATTCTTTGATGTGCCAAAGAATATATACTGAGTTTCTCCATTTCTTCTCCAAACTCTTGGCCTTTATCTTTCTTCACTTATTATCTTCTTAACTGTAACAGGAAACTTTATTAATAAAAGAATTTATTAACAAAAACAATGAACGGTTAATAAAAGAACAATGACAACGGATCTTAAAGAAAGTGATGGCCATGGAAAAAAATTGTAAAGACTCTTTCTTTGAGCAACATAAGTGTTAACCAGAAAATAGAGAATAGAAAATTAAAATGTTAATAGAAAGTACGACAACTTTTAATAATTTATTAAATTTATTGTTTGATTTTTTTATGATTTATTATTTTATGGTTCATTTATTGACATGAAAAGTATAAATAAACGAAAAAAGATCAAAGAAACCGTATAGGAAAAACAAGAAGCAAAGTTAGAGCGCATGGATTAATCTGATTAATAGCGATATTTTTTTATCGAGATGAAGGAGTTTCCATTAGGACCTTCCAACAACCTTTAGAAATGCGGAAATATGTAACGTGGTCCATTAAAGTCTTTAAAAAATATTACCACCGATTTAATTTGTTTCTTACTATTTCGAAAACACGTCAGAACGAGTCGAAAATATATTAAAAATGAATAAAAATTATTTACAACGTAAATGTGTCGTCGTATTTTATTTACAACGTTTCCAATTGTAAATGGGACGTATAGACGACAATCATCTCAATAACGCGCGGAATATGCACCGCAAATATACGACTAATAAAATTCACAAAAGGTGGCGCATTATCGAAACCGATTTGGGCCGTAAAACGTGGCGACGATAAAGGCACGGAGGAGGGCGTCGCGAACGGAAAAATCGTAAAATCAAGCCGCCGCATCGTCGAAGAGACGCGCGAAGCGTTTTCGATGCCGTCGTCGTCGCCCCTCCGGTGGTAGCGCCGCGACGCCCGAACGCAGCGCGCCACCCGTCGAGTTTAGCAGCGGATGCGGCTAAACATTTGAAATATCTCTCAATATTTTCGCGTGCATATCAAGAGGGCCATAAACCAAGTGCCTTTATATTTTATTGTTCGTATCGGAGCGTTTTTAATGCTTGTATCCAATACGCGAAATGGCTTTCTTTAGTTCGTTCGAGTTCGTTTATTATTTTTTTTTATTCCGGATTCGTTCACCCCATGCAGATCGACGCATCGCCTAGTCGGTGGTTTTTTGCAAGTTTGTTAATTTTATGTCATAAAAATTGGAAATAATATATCTTTTGTATTTCATTACATGTTAGCTGGCATCGAATGACAATTTTTGTTGATGCTACAAAATTTATTTATTTATTTTATAATTAATTTATTCAGTTCTTCAGATGTTTTTTTTTCATCTTGGCACAATTAATTAAACTCCAGCTATAGATGTCGATTTCAATTTATTAACAAATGCCACCAGCTATTAGGCTACTTAAACTTCAGCTATAAATTAATTATTGTTACCTTCCAGCTATCAGTGCCTTTTCAATGCGTTTAATTAAATTCCAGCTATAATATTAAAATTAATAATATTCAGATTCAAGCTGTATTCATTTTATTTTTACATAACAGCTGTACAGCAGGTGTTATGTAAAAATAAAATTAACTGTATTTTTTTTAAATTCCAACTAAATAGATACTATTGATTTTTTGTTGCCTTTAATTAAATGTTGCCTAACATTAAAGACATACAAAGACAAAACAGGAATAAAGAATAAAGAAGGTGTGGTAGTTTTTGAAGAGGCGTGGATAGACCACTTCAAGGAATTACTCATACGATTCATAAGAAAGGAGATCAGCAAATGTGCCAAAATTATAGAGGAATAACACTCCTTAATACCGCGTACAAAATATTATCAGCAATAACACAAACAAGGTTAGCAAAGATTACAAATAAAGTACCAATGTAGATTTACACAAAGAAAATCAACCGTAGATGCAATCCATGCAGTAAAGCTTATAATGGAGAAAGCATACGAGCACCAAATAGATTTGGAGATGCTTTTTATTGACTTTAAACAAGCCTTCGACTCAATAAAAAGAACCCAACTCAGACACGTCCTACAAAATACCAAGGAAGTTAAGGCAGTTAATAACAATGACGATGCAAGGGACAAAGGAGTGAAGCAAGGAGACTCGCTATCAGCTATGTTATTCAACCTCGCATTAGAACACGTGACGAGAAAAATAAATAAAGGAAATGTAAGGACAGGAGGAGGAATAGTCATTGCATACGCAGATGACATGGTAGTAATTACAAAAAAAAAAGAAAAATCATGGAAAACATGTTCAAGAAAATAACAGAGAAGGGGAAATTGACGAGACTGAAGATAAACCAAGAAAAAACAAAAATGCGGGAACAGGAAGGATTAAAATAGGAGTACAGGAATTCTAAGAGGCAGAGAAGTTCAAATATTTGGGAGTTACAATAGAGAGAAATGGAGACAAAAAACTGGAAATAAGGTAAAAAATTACTATGACAAATAAAGACTTCTACACAAACAAGAAATTACTCAAAAGTAAACTAATTACTGAAAAAACGCATCGCAGTAGAAATACTGAGTATGACAAAAAAGGATTTTCTTTCCATTATTCTTAGATCAAGAAGATCTAAGAATAAGTCTAGTCTAAGAAAAGTTATGCGCCCAATATTAGGACCAATTAAAATCATGAAAGAGGAATATAGAAGTAGAACAAATGATGAAATCAAACAAGAACTAAAAGAAGATATAGTAACAAAAATAAAGCAATGCAGAACTAGATGGTTTGGGCTTGGGACATATGGAGGGTTGGAACTGGAACACGGATGCATTCACTGATGCAGTGGAAGCCTGGAACGGGAAGGAGACGTGGAAGACCCAGATTAAAATAGCTCCAAGAAGTAAAAGATCTAGGTAGAGCAGGTGTAAATAATTGGCAAGAAAAAGCACAGCATGGGAACAAATGGAGGGACATTGTTAAAAGCATTCACTAAGAGATTGGTACTGATCCACCCAAAACACGGATCTAGGAAACGTCAAGCGGCTTAGACCCACAAGGGTTGTCTGTGCCACTATACAGGCTGTCCAGGGATGGGGTTACAAAGGAGAAAAAAAATTGTAATATGCATTTTACAGAAAAGAGTTATTTTTTATAAAAAATTCTGCTTTCTCAAAACGCCGAAAAACATATTTGGATTTCACTACAGACATACAGGTACTTATAAATTCAAGATTATTGCAGCTGATACTTTTATTTTTCAACTAAACAACAATCAGTTTTTGTAATAAACAACTTAATAAGTACTATTGGCTATTTTACGTTTATGAAAAATACCACTTGGTTCATAAGTTTTAATGATAACATAATATTGTCGTCAATTTCCAAAAAAATGGATTGGCAGAAATTACCCAGTTGAATGGCCTGCTAGGTCACCTGATATTACACCAATGGATTTTTTTTTGTGGGGAGCTTTAAGAGAAAAAGTGTTTGCTCATGATGTAGAACAAAATTTTGATGAAATAAAATAAGCAATAAGGCATGCGGTGAATGATATTAATGTGCCTGTTACGATACACATAGTTTACAATGAATTTATTAAAAGAGCTGAAAAATATATACAAGTTAGAGGCACCTATATTGAATAGTCGTTGTTAGATCTGTTTTAAGTTAACAATTAATACTTACTTACTTGTCTATTACAAAAACTGATTGTTGTTTAGTTGAAAAATAAAAGTATCAGCTGCAATAATATTGAATTTATAAGTAAGTGTACGTCTGTAGTCAAATCCAAATATGTTTTTCGACGTTTTGAGGAAAGCAGAATTTTTTATATAGAATAACTTTTTTTTGTAAAACGCATATTAAAAAAGTTTTTCCCCTTTGTAACCCCATCCTTGGACAGCCTGTATATAGGTATATTAATTACAGCTATAATATTACAAATTTTAATTTATTTTAAATTTCTGCCGAACTTTTATTATATTAATACTAATTGTTTTTTTAATTTTGTCTTAGCAGCCAATCTCAAATATGTTAATCAAACTCCAGCTATAAATATGAATCTATTATTATTATTATTATTATAAAAAAATATTATTATTATTAAATTCCAGCTTTGCAGTTGCTAGAACAAGATTCTCAGTTTCTTCTACATCTAAAATTTTCACGTTCAAGTTCCAGCTACGAAAAAGAAATCAATCCAATTTCACATTGCTGATGTAATTTTTACAGTTTTTGTTCGAATTTCAATTGTTCTTGAACTCCTAATATTTTAAAGTTAATTAGGTCATCAGCAGTGTGTAAACATTTGGTTTAAACTCCAGCTATTATATAAATTGTAATTTATATTTAATCACCGGTTTTATTATTAATTTATGGCGGTTCTTCAGCAATTTTAAATCTTGAAACGTTTAGTTAAACTCCAGCTATAAACAGCAATTGTATTATAAAACTCCAGCTATTACTCTAGTTAAGCACCAGCTATAATCAATTTTAATTTTTTGCTCTTTCGATGCGTTTAATTAAATTCCAGCTATAGTATTAAATTTGATTAATTTTGAATATTAATCAAGCTATATTCATTTTACTTTTACATAACAATTTATTATTTTTTTTAAATTCCATCTAAGTATATACATCGATGGATTTTTAATCCAGTTTTTATTTTTTTAATCCAGCTTTTTGTTGCGTTTAACTACATTTAATTACAGCTATTTTGTTATAAATTTTAATTTATTTTAAATTTCTTCCGCATACATTTTTTTAAATTACAGCTATTATAATGATTCTATTTTTTTAAATTTTATCTTAGCAATCAGTCTCAAATGTTTTATATCAATTCTTCTTTATTTTTTTAATATTGGAACACGTTTAGTTAATCTCCAGCTATCAATTTTAATTTAATAAATTTAGTTAAATTCCATCAGTGCAGTGACTGCCATATTTCAGTCTAAGTTCCTTCCACATCTGAACGCTTCACGTTCAGTTAAGCTCCATCTATAAACAAACTTCAATACATGTTTAAGTTGCTGTTGCAAATTCCTTTTTATTTTTAAATTACAGTTATTGTTCAAATTTCAATTTTTTAAAATTATAAATACTTTAAAGTCAGTGTAACAGCTATATGTACACGTTTTATAATTAAATTATTCAGTTCTTCAGTTATTTTACATCTTGATACGATTAGTTAAACTCCAGCTATAAATGTCGATTTTAATTTATTATAAAATTCCTGCTATTAGTTTAGTTAAACTCCACAAATTTAATTTATTGTTAAATTCCAGCTATCAGCTATCGGTGTCGTTGTGACATTTTTGCTCTTTCATTTGATTACGCTCCAATTATAATATTAATTTTAATTAATTTTTTAATTCAAGCTGTATTCATTTTATTTTTGCATAGCAGCTGTTGAGTGAACTGCAATTCATTTTAAATTCCAGCTAAATATTTCTATTTCGATGTGGTTTTAATCCAGTTTTTCAATTTTTTATGCTTTGTTACTTTCAATTACAGTTAATATACATTTTAATTTATTTTAACTTTCTACCTTATACATTTGATATTTAAATTTCAGCTATTATAATAATTTTAATTACTATTTTAGCAATTGGTCTCAAATATTTTATGTCGGTTCGTCATATTTTTCTTCACAATTGGACACATTTAATCAAACTCCAGCTATAATTGAAATAAATTGTAAAAACCAGTCAGAAACTGTTATTAGATTAATAAACCTATCTTGACACAGATCAAGTTTAAATTATCTATTTACCTAGACAGTTACACATACAACATTTTTAATTTTTTACGTCATAACTGGAATTATCTTCTTAAAAAATATATCAAGAAGAAATGTTGGCAGCAACTTTTTTGTATTCAACAATTTAAAAATTTTTCAAAATCTTTAAAGAATAAATTAGGAGAATTGTATTTTGCTAAATAGATCATTTTCTTTCTTCGAAATTTTTAAAAAAAAAACCTTAAATTTAAAAATTCTATTTCAAATTTTGAAAAAGTGCTAATTCGATTGAATTATCTTCGTTCTGATGCAAATACTTTCAGTGTAAAATGTCGAGAGTTTCTTACATACATCGCCCCCGTTTGGAATGGGGGTCGTCCTCGGCTAATACATGACAGTGTGCATGGTAATTGTGACGAAGTACGCAGGCAACATCACAGATTTCGAAATTACGGCGTTCTATTAATTTTCCGCAGGATTTCCATCTTCGGCGTAACCGCCCTCAGCCCCTTCGCCCGCCGTACCCGTTCCCGCAATACTTGCAATGCAGTTAGCTATATTTAATTAAGGAATACTGATTTAAGTTGGCCGTACAGTTAGAAACAATTGGCTACGAACCAAATTTCAACAATATCCCCGAGTTTCTGAACTGTTTAGATGTTATTTCGAATCTATTAAGTTGCAATTTATACGTGTGTGGGCGTGTGTCTGTGTACGTGTAGAACACGTACACTTTAACAAGTTTCTCCCGATGCTAAAGTCTAGTGTTTACTACTAATACAAGATACTACATATTGAGATGAAGTTGTTCGTGTAGAACATTTGTTATTGCCGCCGTTCGAATTGCTCTAGTTTATTGTTAATCGCAAATTAATGTATCGTTAAGCCGGAAATTCGAATAATTCCAGACCGAGATCCGACGTGTAATTACGTGCCATTGTTTCCGCGAAAAGTGAATCGACATTAATTAATCGCAGAGAGAGCTTAAGTGGATTAAATTAAAATTGGAAAAATTGAACATTGTACATTTTATTGTTTGTTTGAAATTTCAATTTTAGAACAAAATGTGAAGTTGAACTTGTTGCAATTTAAGAAATTTTTTTTTTTTTAATCATTTGTTCGAAGTTGCTCAATTATTAAAAAATGCGTACAGCCTTTAAACCGACAATAAATGGTTTCAAATCTATGCGATATCATGAGAAATTTTCAACCTAAAATTTTAATGTAAATGTAAGGTTTCTTAGCTTGAAAGCTTAAAATTTAATTTGTGTTCCAAGGCTTTACCAAGATGAACTAGGGTTGAATATTTTTAACGAGTTAACCAAATTGGATCAAATTTATGAAGAATTACAAAGATTACTTAGCTTGATTTCCTAACTTGAAAGCTTCAAATTTAATTTAGGTTGCAAGATGAGCACGATGAACTGAGGTTGAAGATGTTGTATCAAATTTATATAGATTT
>JAFFZR010027929.1:0-16541 GCA_018397195.1 Lethrus apterus | reverse complement strand
GTTGGCTGTGCTGCTCCCGAACTTGTCAGTTAAAAAAATAACAAAACTGTGGAAATAATAGAAGGCTTTGTAAACAGCATGCATATTAAATTTTATCGATTTAGCTTGAATAGTTTTGGAATAACAAGGCCGGTTCCATACATTTGGTACGCACTGTATATGAATTGTGCGTGTACGTATTCATGAATAGGAGCAGATTTGCGCTATGCAGTGATATTCACAATTTTGACACCCGTCACAGAAATGACTTTTACGTACCATGTAATACATTCAATATTACAAAAAATGGTCCTCGGTGTATTGGCCTTAAAATTTTTAATAGTTTACCGCATGATGTGCGGTCGTGTGATTCTGTACCCAGTTTTAAAAAGACAATTAAGTTATATCTTGTGGAAAGATGTGTATAGAATTTAAACGAATATTTCTGCCAAATTTAGTTATAGTCTTAGTTTAAGGATTAGTTATGACAATTTCTATACATGTATATGTCACACAGAAATAAAGAGATTATTATTATTATTATTATTATTAAATGCCAACGGCCCTTTTTGCCTGGTCTGTTTCGAGCGTTCTGATCTGCACTTCCTGAATATTTTTTGGATTATTTTCATATTTTTTTTCGAATTGTGACAAATCAGATAAATCAGTGGACATTTCTGAAGCACAAGTTATTTATTACTAAAGTTGGTATGATAAACGATTGATAAAAAATGTTCCTTTTCAGATTCCGAACATGGCATGCTGCGCCAAAACCTCGACGGGCGGCCGCTTCGCGACCAAAATTTTCCTCTCGTTCGTTTTATGGGGCGTCGTCATTTTCGTCGTCTTCCAACTGCGAACCATCACGTTGGACGTGCCCGTACCGCACCTGAACAGTCGTTTCTTGCTACAAAAGCGGCTCGATCCGCTCACGAGACACGCCGATTCGACGACGGAGACCCTCGACCAAGAACCCTTCATCGACAAAAGCCCGTCCCTTTCCGAAGAGATGTTGGTCGAAGACATACAAAAACGCATGCCCAATTTACCCATCGTTTACTGGAACAAGCACAAAAACAAACCGATGGGTCTAAACGCGACGTGCGCCCGTTTCCCCAGCATGTTCGATCTCGAATTCAACAATTTGTACTGGCAGACTTTGAGGACGTCCAACGGGACTTTTCAATTGTTCGGGGCGTATTTGGACGTGCGCAGTAACAATCGACTGGGACCGACCGTTCGTATACTCGGGATGATCGATCGCATCGAACCGACCGTCGTCACGTTTTGTCAGTTTTGGTTCGAAGGGAAAAAGGAACCGATCATCACCAAAAGCTTCGAATACAAATACATCTGGTACAAAAAGTGGGGGAATTACAAGCAAGGTATATACCAACCGTATCTGACGGCTTGTGTCATACCCTATCCGTACAAAGACAAAATCCCCGAATCGATATCCCTAGTGGAGAAGGCGTGCGATAATTCGACGAATAACTTAAGGGTGATCTACCAGAAACCGAAAAAAAGGAAAGATTTCGCCGTTTGCGTCAAAGGTTTGGATTTCCTGCACGAGGACCTTTCGGTCCGTTTGGTCGAGTGGATCGAATTATTGAACATTTTAGGGGCGGATAAGGTGTTCTTTTACGAATTGCAAGTACACCCGAACATCAGCAAAATTTTGAAACACTACGAGAACGAAGGTAAAGTCCACGTGACGCCGATCAGCTTGGCCGGCGGACAACCGAACGCGCCCTCCTTTCAACACTTGTACTTGACGAAGAAGACCAATCACAAGCGACAAAACGAGTTGATACCGTACAACGATTGTTTTTACAAGCACATGTACGAATACAAATACATAGCTTTGTTGGACATCGACGAGGTCATAATGCCGATCGAGGGGACGACTTGGAAAGAATTGATGGACAAGGTCCTTCCGAAGGCTCGTAAAATCAACAAAGAGGATCGCGCCTCGTACAACGTCCGAAACGTTTACTTCCTCGACGATCTGTTGCACAACCACGGCTGGTTCAAAGAAATCCCGAAATACATGCACATGTTGCAACACGTCTATCGCACGAAAAACTTCACCAAACCCGGACAATACGTAAAATGTTTCCACAACACCGAGAAAGTTTTAACCTTACACAACCATTTTCCTTTGTCGTGTCTAGGATCGAGTTGCACGTCGTATCCGGTGGAGACGAACGACGCTCAACTGCATCACTATCGGGCCGATTGCGTGAAGACGCTCAAGAAAAGCTGCGAGGAATTTCGCAAAACCAGCGTCATGGACACGACCATCTGGAAATACAAAGAGCCGCTCATAAGCAGAGTGTCGTCGACGCTCAAAACGTTGGGTTATTTCAATTCGGAGTCGAAAATCGGTAGTAGATGAAGTGCCTTAAATTCGTCGAGTGCTCAAATTTAGTTCCTTCCGTGATATGACGGAGAACGCGGTGATTTTCGTAGGTAGGTCTTAGTTATTTTAATTTTAGAATTTTGTGATTTTTTTTTTTTTTTTTTGTTGATTTGGGGGGCAACGTGGACGTTGGAATGTCAAAATATTGTGCACGCCACTGATTCGATTAATTAAAATATCATACGAAATACGTTATTCAAGTACAAAGACATTATTCATAATTTTTATTTTATTTATTTATTTTTTTTTTATAATTTTCTATTCCGACGAAATTTCGTTACGCCACTGCTTCAATTATAAAAATTATAAAAATACAAACAGAAATTCGTGTTAGTAAAATTTTTAATTTTTTAAGTGCCAGTTTTTTATAATTTTTGGGGCGTAGGGTTTTATTATATTACCAAGCCCCCCCCCCCATATTCAATGAATTAATATACCATGAAAAATATGTATGTTATAGTACGGATGCATTTTGCAATGTCATATAAATAGTTGAACTTTTTTTTCTAAGTGTTTTTCATTTTTTATAAATTTTTTATAACATAACTTTATTTTAAATAAATTATTTATTTATTTTTTCTCAAATAAAATATTGAAATATTTAAGAATTGAAGTTTAACAATTAATTACAATTTTTTTCGTTGAAATTTTTAAAGAAAAATATTTAAAAATTGCACACTTCTTTATCTTTTTTTAAATTACACGAAAAAATTAAGTAATAAGAATTTTTTCTCTTGAATATTTGGGTTTTTCAGTATTATTTTTTACTAAAATTTTATTGTATTGCTACAGCCCCCCCCCGCCCCGCACGCACGCCGTTTCGATTAATTAAATTACAATGAAAAATATGTTATAGTTTCGTGGCATTTTTTAAATAATTTTCGATTCTGACGGTGTTTCGTTATCTCGCTGATTTCCCACTGATTCGCCCATTAAAATGGCATGAAAATGATGCTTCGTTACGCCACTGCTTCGATGAAATTGTTAAAACGCCAACGGAAATTCATCCCGTTCATCACGAACCTTCGCCACGCCACTGTTCCGATGAACGATAAAAACTGAATACAAAAAAATCGGACGTTGGTCAAAAATTATTATTTATATATATATACTTTAATAAAAAAAAAATGTAATTCCGGTCATTACAAACTTTAGTTACGCCACTGTTTTCATTTAATTATAGCTATTAAATACAAAGTAAGTTGAATGAATGAATGAACTTGAATGTATTTTTCATTTTTTTTTTTTAATCGGTCTTGTGTCGGTTTTGTCCCTCGTTACGCCACTGTTTCGATGAAATGATTAATATTAATTAATTACAATGTCCTTAATCAAGTATTTAATATTTTCTTATTTTTAAATTTTTTTCTTACATTTCGTATGCAAATGTCATCATGAATCTAGTTACGTCACCGTTTCAGGATGATTAAAATAAAAGGCCAAGAAAATTTGTACATTTTTTTAAAAATTTTTTAAATTTTAATAAATAAAAAAAATTGAATTAAAAGAAAATAAATGTTCTGTATTTTGTCTATTTTTTTATAAATTAATAAAATATATTTTTAAAATCCTTAGTCACCCCACTGTTTTGATATAATTATTGCTATTAAATAAAAAGAAAAAATTTCGAATTATAATGTACCTATTTATAATTTTTTTTTAAAAATTTTCTTATACTTTAAATTTTAAAAAAAGACATTTCAGACATTACAAACCTTAATCTTGATTTAATTATTGGTATTAAAACAAAGAAAAAATTTTAGACTCGCAATATATTTTTCATTTTTTTTAATCAGTCTTGTGTCAATTTTGTCCCTCGTTACACCACTGTTTCGATGAAATGATTAAAATTAATTAACTACAATGTCCTTAATCAAGTATTTAATATTTTCTTATTTTTAAAATTTTGTCTTACATTTCGAATGCAAAATGCTATTCCTGCCAACGCGAATCTAGTTACGCCACTGTTTCAAAACGATTAAAATAAAAGGCCAAGGAAAATTTCGTATATTTTTTAAATATTTTTAATTTAATTTTTTTTTTAAATTATACATAAATAAATAAATTAAAATAAAACGAAATCAAAGAAAATAAACCTTGTTTCTGTATTTTGTTTATTTTTTAATAAATTAAAAAATTTAAAACATTAAAACACAATTTTATTTTTTTTTCTGACAGGCATTTTTTGTTTAATTTAAAAAATGCACATTTCCAATGTATTTGCCCCCCTCCATATACATATAAATATTTAATTTTTGATTTAATCAAAAGTGTATTGTATTCTTATTATCGTAGGATTTACAAAGTCGTAATTGTTAGTATTTCAAAATTAAGCTTTTTGGTCCCCCAAACTAGGTCAGTTTTATATATTTTTCCATCGATTGAATAAATAACGTTTTAAATGCAAAAAAATTTAAATATTAAATTAAAATATTTTTAATTTTTTGTGTAATTTAATTTTCTTCAGTTTTATGGCTTGTACGATGTTTTTTCTTTTTCCTAGAGCATAATGTTAAATTAAATTAATTAATTAATTTAAAAAAATTAATTTATTGTAATAGTTAAATGTTGCAAATTAATTAGAAAGCTGGTGATTTTTGGTTATTTTTAATTCTTTCATTTTTTGTTTCAATCATTAGCCAAAGCATTTTTTATTAAGCAACTTTCTAAATACATAATATCTCTTGCGGGGGTACACATTTCGTTTTTATATATTTTTTATAAAAAAATAAATATATAGAAATTTTATTTTAAACTTAGTAATACGCTCTTTTTGTTTCGAATATTTTCTAGTTATTTTTTTTTATTTTTTCTCTAATAAAAAATTAAAATATTTAATATTTGAAGAATAATTATTGATTGTTGATCTCTTTATTTGGAAAAAATAATTGCACAAAAAAATGTATTATACCAAAAATAATTATAAATTTTTGTTTCTTGAATATTTGTTTTTTCAATTACAATATTAATTTCCCTCATTTCAATTTTTTTACTAAAATGTTTTCATTATATATATATTTGTATACTTGTATTTATTTTTTACGAATTTTTTCCATATGTAATAATTGTTTAAATTAAGAAAATATATATTGCCAATTCCTTACAGCGGAATAAATTTTTAAAAAAAATTAATTTTAGACTCAAAACGTCTTGAGTTTCGAAAATTGCTCAATCGTGTTCGAACAGTAGCTTTTTAGCGCCATCTTCATGTAAAAACGACTATAAACTGTATTTTCGCAAATATTCCCAATTTTTTACTTTTATAAATTTAAAAAAAAAAAAATTACGTAACACGTGCCTTCGAATTGTGAAACATTCCTCAATCAATTTCTCTTTTTGAGGTATTTTGTATATAATTTTTTGTCTTCGACTGATGCTTATGTAATTTTAAGGTCTATTTATGTACTAGTCTTAAGAATTTTTCCAATGTAAATATACAATTATTTCGATTGTTTGTAATTTTCGACCTAAACCAACTTTACTCCCTCACATTTATCCAATGATACGCCACTGATTCAAATTAAATTTGATAATTTATAAATAATGGAAAGAAATCCCACAATTCAAAATTTTCCAAAACGCCTTATAATAAATTATTTTTTAATTTCGAATCCATTTTAACCAGTGGCGTATCACAATTTAAAATTTTTTAAAAAAAACAGGTAAATATTTAAATTATATATTTTTTAAAATTTTTAATTACATTCCACAATACTGAAGCTTTAACCAGTGGCGTATCACAAATTTAAAAATTAATCAAAATGACCATACGTTATTGCTTCGTATTCGGTTCTCCCCGTTTTCGATTTGAAAACCCACGATTTTTTCTTTCCGCCGACCTTACATTTGTTATACTTGATGTGGTACCTTCCAGTTCCCGGTTGGATTTTCCAATGAACGAATTGCCGCACAACCAACTTGGAATCATTAAATGGATACAAAGATGCCTTCTTTGCTTTTATGCTAAAAAAAAAAAAAATGAGTTAACTTCGCGATGCGTGTTTCGTTTCTTACCAATGGCCATCGATGTCGTACGACGCTGGACTGGGATGATTCGGATCTTTGTAACAAGTGGTCAAATCATTTAACATCATCCTTACCGTTGGTTTTTCCGCAAATCTCCTATCTTTCAAAAATTCCCCAATCCTAAAATCGAAAATTAGACCGTACCAATCAAACTAAAGGCGTACCTTCGATTGTTTTTGTCGTGCAACAAATGATCCATTTTCGAAGGGTAAGTATAAAATTTATCCGGGGTGCATTTCAACGGCGAGGAAAAGTAATTTTTTATGGTGGTTTCGTCGCGGGGACCGGTGAAACAATCGTAAGGACCCCTTTTGCTGACGATCTTCGCCGCCACTGCTTCCATGGTGTTGTGATCGATGGGATCGTACAAGTTGCTCGGTAATTTCCACGGCATGTTCGGTCGGGTGAATCTATCGCGAAAACCGTCCCATTCCATAGGGGGGACGTTTGTCATTTGTTTCTTGATGATCGACGACGTCGCCAAAATATCTTTTTGATAAATTCCTGAAATGAAAAATCAATAAAATAAATTTTTTAAAAATTATTTGTGGTTTTATCCAATTTTTCTATTGTTCTTGGTGTTTTTTTTTTTTTTAAATGTCAAATTTTAACAAATTTCAAGAAAATGTTATGGAAAAAGTGATGCAAATAACAATTATTATAGCGGAAGCAATTCAAATAAGTCGGCCATGAATTTTTGATCAAGATTATTAAATTCTACGTAAAAATTGCTACCAGATGCCATTTTTAGTTTTGTTCTATCTTTAACGGTGACGAAGATATGTATAACTTAAAATTTCGTCAATTTAAATTTTTTTAAATATCTTAACAATAATTGACAAAATTGAAAATACTGTCGAAAACTCCTCAAATTTCTGAGCAACTTTGCTAATTTAACCGATCCTGTATCTTCAATACTAAGTAAGTTATACAACCCTATTTAATTTAGTTAGATTGATCATTTTTAAACCAGAAGAATCTGCCAAATTTGTCGACACAAACCTGGAGGTGGTATCCTTTCATCAAATTCACGAAACCTCCTTACGTTTCCAAACGTTACGGTCTTCACGTACCCATCGTTTGTAAAGTCGTAAGTGCCGGGCCCGCGTCCGGCCCTGTAATACTTCTTTTCATTTAAAATCGCCTGGTTTTTATATCCCAAATTCGTCGAAAAATCCTCCATGTGCAACTTCCTAGTCCAGCTGAAACGGAATAATTAAAAAAAATCAAAATTTCCGAAATTTTATACGGCGACAAGTTGGTTTTCTTGTAAGAGCATTCGTGCGATTTGGGCCGATACTGACCCGGTCCGAGGTTGTAAGATTTTCTGCATATGCCGCCGGTCGTGTCGAGGCCTGGATGAAAACCGATGCTCGCGAATCGTACCGTGTTTACGCCGAACGGCGCTGCGTTTTTCGATTTCATCGCGAAATTTTCGAAAACCCAATCCCACCCGTGCGTTTCGCGTGTCAAAATGACAGTTTAGTGGCGCGATTTTTGAAGTCGGTGCTGCCAAGAGCGGCGGAATTTTGTTTAACGTGCTGTCAATTTCAAATGGTGGCGACATCTACCAACGAAAAGTCGATTTATAACGTCGCACAAAATAAATAAAGTGTTATTATTTAATATTTTTATATTTAGCAATGTTTGTTGTTCGATGAAATCTACGAGGAAAGAAGACACTTCTTCTAGGATAATATAAAATTTTGATTCATTGCTACCAAACGTTTAGCAAAGAAACTAACCATTGAAAATTGTCAATGCTTGTTCATAAACGTTACAAGATGTCACCACCGACAATACTAAATTTAAAATTATTATTTAAAGTCAAATATATTTATAAATAATAAAGAGTAATATTCATTCATATCTTTTTTTATGATTACCTAATTGCAAAAATTAATTAATTAATTAATTAATCACAGGAAATTTACAAATAATTTAGCATGGTGCCGAACCAATTTTAAAATTATATTTTCTCTGTACGTTTTCGATAATTTTTGAGTTTATTAAATTATAAAGAAGTTTAGTCTTTGTTATTTTATGAATATTTTTTTTACTTTCATACTTTGTGCTTTAATTTATTTAATTACAAGAAATTTAGCACGGTGCCGAACCAATTTTTAAATTATATTTTTTCTGTAAGTTTCCGATAATTTTTGAGTTTATTAAATTATAGAGAAGTTTAATCTTTGTTATTTTATGAACATTTTTTTACATTCATACTCTGTGTTTTATTTTATTTAATTAGGAGAAATTTACAAGTAATTTAGCACGGTGCCGAACCAATTTTTAAATTATATTTTTTCTGTACGTTTTCGATAATTTTTGAGTTTATTAAATTATAGAGAAGTTTAATCTTTGTTATTTTATGAACATTTTTTTACATTCATACTCTGTGTTTTATTTTATTTAATTAGAAGAAATTTACAAGTAATTTAGCACAGTGCCGAACCAATTTTTAAATTATATTTTTTCTGTACGATTTCGATAATTTTTGAGTTTATTAAATTATAGAGAAGTTTAATCTTTGTTATTTTATGAATATTTTTTTTACTTTCATACTTTGTGCTTTATTTTATTTAATTACAAGAAATTTAGCACGGTGCCGAACCAATTTTTAAATTATATTTTTTCTGTACGTTTCCGATAATTTTTGAGTTTATTAAATTATAGAGAAGTTTAATCTTTGTTATTTTATGAACATTTTTTTTACATTCATACTCTGTGTTTTATTTTATTCAATTAGAAGAAATTTACAAGTAATTTAGCACGGTGCCGAACCAATTTTTAAATTATATTTTTTCTGTACGTTTTCGATAATTTTTGAGTTTATTAAATTATAGAGAAGTTTAAGCTTTGTTATTTTATGAATATTTTTTTTACTTTCATACTTTGTGTTTTATTTTATTTAATTACAAGAAATTTACAAGTCATTTAGCACGGTGCCGAACCAATTTTTAAATTATATTTTTTCTGTACGTTGTCGATAATTTTTGAGTTTATTAAATTACAGAGAAGTTTAATCTTTGTAATTTTATGAACATATTTTTTTTACTTTCATATTCTGTGTTGCATTTTCGCTTGTTTTTATATTTGTGATTCAACATTTATTTATTGTCATCGTTGTTGTTTTATTTTGTTGTACTTTTTATGTTGGTACCTTTTTTCAATTTTACGTTATAAATAATTTTTTATGTTTTGATACCTAATGACACTAGTAATTTGACAAACCTTGACTTTTTGTCTTTTTTGACATTTTAATATTTGACATTTTAATATGTTCATAGCCGCTTTCAAATTTTTGATATTTTGACACAAAAAACTGTGGAAAAGCATTTTTAGTCACAGTTGCCATCCTGGTTGTCGTCGATTTTTTGAAATTAGGTTATGCTTATGAGTAATGACAGATGTGAGTTCAATTTATACAAAATGTGGTCAAGGAGCTTTAAATTTGCCGCCTCGTCGATTCCATTTCACAAATTACATTAGAAATGTCTCATTTCTCATTTGACGTCTCAAATTCTTATTTATTTGAAGTGGCACAATTGGCATGTTGGTTATTTTCAAAACCAACTTGTCCCACATTATTTTATAAACATACTGTATTAATAAGAACGCGTTTTGTCGCTGATTGAATATGTGTGTGTTTTGTATTAATTAGTACATTTTGATTATTTTGCAAGAAAAATGTTGGTAACACTGTCTTGCCGTGATGTATCCAACCTGTGATCCAACTTCATGTCGGCAGCGCAAAAATGGCGAAGGTGGTTTGCAGTCGTATTGATCTCGGACGACAACTTTCCTCCATGGTATTTATATTGACCGTTTTTAATGCCTTGCAGTCCTTTCACCCACATGACGGGAACGAACCGGTCGTCCTTACAAACGACCTTCAATACATTTTTTTTTGCAATTTCATTAATTAAACTTGGAGCTTGGAAAAAAATTTCGGGTCAAGATTGCCTTGGATTAAAAAACACGTTATGTCATGTTTGATTGTATTTATCTTTGCGCCGCTACGCCTCTGACTCATTTCTTGCGTGACTTTTTGACGAGTTGCATGTTTTGTGCCGTATGCGCTGTTTTTTTTTTCATTCGATTCCGATGACGTTTCAACTGTTTATATCTCGAGCCTCGCGTGCCTTTCGTTTGTTTTAATTGAAGGCGTTCGAGTGAATTGTTCAGTCACGTGTCAGGGGTGATTTCTCGTTACAGAGATTATCTGGAAAGGTGATTGGGTGCGAGCCGTGAAATCCTTCGCATTCGGAATACAAAGGACCAAAGATGTCCGAAAATAAGATCTACGCCAATGACCTGAGCTTTCCCAGAGAGGAGCCGAAAAAATGTCTGATTTATCGGATTTTTGGTGAGTTTAAGCTACGGATTAATTTAAATCAATAGTTTTGTTCTATTGCTCATTTTTTAATAGTGCCACTTGGATATTGATTATTTGCTAATCTCGCCTCCTTAAATTATTAAGAGATTATATCGTGGTGTGAACTATGACATGTTTACTTACTTACTTCATTTCGTTTTAATTAATTTATTGAAATTAATGTTTTTCACCAAAAAAAATACACATTTTCTTATATTTTTAATTTTTTTGTGTTTTCATTCTTGCTTATTTTTTACCATTTTCTTTGAATTTTTTAGTTTTCATTTTCAAAATAAATAGGTGATCCATATTTTATACATTTTTAGGATTTAAGTTTTTTTTTTAAATTTGCATTTTGTCTATTTTTATTTCATTTGTTTTATTCTTCTCTTGTATTTTTATTTATTTATTTTTAATTTTGGCTTTTTTGTTTTGATGTAATTTTTTATTGTTTGCATCTTTTGTTTGGATACTATTTGTTACCCATTCTTTTATGTAATTTTCACTTTCATCTTTTTTTACTATTTTTTTTTGTTTCTTTTCAATTTTTTAATGTATAAAATGTTACGTCATATTTTGTTTTTTTTTTCAATTTTTAGTATCGTTTTAATTTTTTCAAAAAAGTGCAAACGCTACAAAATTGCTTGTTTTTGTCAATATATTTTTTTTTTAGTAACCAGAAAATATCAAAAAAGTGATAAGCACTGCATTTTCGTATTTTCTGTACCATTTTGAATATGCGTATTTTTTATATTTTTAATTTTTAATTCTTCTTTGTTTTCCTTGCATCTTTTTTAAATTTTATGCTTTTTTTGCTTTGATTTTTTTTTTATTTTGTTAAATTTTTCAATCGGTACCATTTATTTTGTTTTCTCATTCTTATTTTTCAATATTACTTTTTCATTTTTCTTTAAAAAAAATACCATGAAAAACAAATTTTTATATTGATTTACAGTTTACATAACTTTCGTTTGTTTTATTTTTCATTTATCATTCACTTGTAATTTATTTTCTAATTTTTCTCTTACTATTTTCGATCATAACATTTTTTGCTTATTTTGGCTTTGTCTATTTTTTAAAATTTTACTTTCTGAATTTACCTTTTTTTGTTTTAATTTACAGGTTTTGTTCTTTTTTTATTTTTTCAATTTTTTTTAATTTTATGATTTTTTTTCTTTCTTTCTTTAAATTTATGTTTTTCTTGTTTCGATTCATTTTTTATTATTTACATCTCTTTTTCCCTCAATTTTGATTAGGTACATCATTTGTTCGTTTTTATTTGAGTTTTCTTTGGGTTTCGGTTCTTGTTATGTTTTCATTTTTTAACCCATAAAATATTACTACGTCATATATTTGGTGTTTCGTTTGTTTTGAATGTTTGTTTAGTCATTGTGTCTCTATTTTTAATTTTCTTTATATATCACATTATTTTTTGTTACTTTTCAATTTAATATTTTATTTATGTTCTTTGTGTTTTGTGTTTTTTTTTCTTTTTCGCTTTGTTCATTGTTTCTTTATTTTTAAACATTTCAAGTAAGCAAAATATTTCCTTCATTTCTATGCAATTTTCGGTTTTTTCTTTTCTTTGAATTTTTTTATTTACGTTTTTATTTCTTTTTTCGAATTTTGTTTTTATGTTTGTTATTTTTTTTTCCTTTTTTTGCATTTCTTGTTTCCGTTGGTTTTGTCCCATTTTTTATTGACACTTTCCGACATTTATCCATTTTTTTAGTATATTATTTGTAATTCTTATTTTATTCCTATCTTTTTATGTATTTTGTTATAATTATATTTAATATTTTTCTTTTATCTTTCTTTTTTCTAATATAGTTTCTATTTTTATCAGTCACGTCGTTCTTTATCTCTTCATCTATGGTTTTTCTTTTATCTTTCTTTTTTCTGATCTAATTAATTTTTTTATCTGTTACACAGTTACGTTGATCTTTGTCTCTTTATCTATGATTTTTATTATTTTTATTTTTTATTTTATCACCATTGTATTTACTTTTTTATTATTTTTTTTGCATTGTGCTTTTCCAATTTGTAACATTTGTTTGTAATTTTTTCATTTTTTTTTTTACATACCCAGTTATTACATTTCGATTTTTATTTGTTTCGCTGTTTTAATTTGTTTTTTGTTATCGTTTTATTTTTCACGTGTTCTTTTACTTTCAATTTTTTATACATTTGTTTTCAGTTTTGTCTTCTGATAATTTTTATTTTTTTTTGCAATTCGATGTTTTTTTTATAATTTCATTGACGTTTTTTATTTTTAGTATCCGTTTTCAACTTTTTTTGAAGTTTATTTTTAATATTTTTTATATTAAGAATACGTTTCCTATTGCAACCCAGTTTATTTTATTTTTTACTTTCTATTGTTTTTATATTAGTTTTTTAGTTTGTTTTTCTTTTACTCTTACGTTTCTCTTTTGTTTTGTTTTTTTTTAATTTATTTTTTATTCATTAAAAAACAATAAATAAAAACACTAAACCGTTTCATTGTTTATTTCTTCAATTTGATTTTCTAAATAAAATAATAAAAACATGAATACAAAAACAAAAGAAAAAAAGTTAGATAGAAAATTACAACAAACGCTAGAGAGAGAAAAATAATAAAAATTATTGCAGAAAGAAATTTTGTAGATTTATTAAATATGTATTTTAATTTTAATTTAAATTCTATGTCGTTTTTATCATTATATTTTTTCTTGTCATTCTTATTTATTTTAAAAATTATTTTTTCTATTGCGACCTAATTTATTTTATTTTTCTATTGTTTTTTAGTTTGTTTTTCCTTTGCTTTTAGGTCTCTCTTTTGTTTTGTTTTTGTTTCATTTATTTTTTATGCATCTTGTTTATACTATTTAATGAGTTTTTATTTCTTTTTCGACATATATTTTTTCTGTTTAATTTATTTTTCCTTTTGTCTTAACATGTATGTATATATATATTTTTTATTTATTTAATACTTATAACTTTGTATGCAAGAGGAACAAATAAGTAAATATTAATTTAAAAATGAAAAATATTTCTAAACAGAAAAAACATAAATAAATAAAACAGGAATAATTACTCAAAAAATAAATAAATAAAGTTATAAAAATGACTAAAAACACGAAATATAATGTTTATTTATTCGTTTTGAAGAAGATAAAATAATAATAAAAAGTCAGTAAAATTTAAGAAGTGGATAAAAAACAAAACAAAGTAATAAAAAAGTACGATAAGAAATTAAAACAAATAGAATGCAAAAAAAAAATAAATAAAAAATAAAATAAAAAAAACAACAACAAATGGTTTTATTGAATTTTATTTTGAATTTATCATCATATTTTTTGTTTTCTTTATTATCTTTATTTTTTTGTACTTTTGACGTCTTATTATTATTTGCGTTCATCTTTTTCTTGTTTATATTTTTTTTACGATCGAACTATTTATTTTTCAAACCTTGATTTCTCTTTTGTTTTTTTTTTGCTTTTTAATTATTTATTTTGTCGATTTCTTATTGCTTTAGTCATTTCTTAGATAATGTGTATTTACAAACTCTTTATTTATTTAATAAGATTTTTTTGTTTTTTTTTTTTAATAAAAGTTATTCAACGCGAAATTAATGATTTCGGACATTTGCATTACAGTCAATCGTATAAAAAAAAATCATTTACGTAACACTAAATATTCATTATCATTAGTTAGTTGTAATCGTGCAACATTGCGATAACAACAATTTGCTTGTCACGGTGATAGCTAAAATTTAAAAAAATATTTCATATTGACTTTGAAAGTTGCTCCATTGTGACCTCACAACAAAATAACGCTACTGTAATTGAAATGTGTCATTAAAATAATTAAAAAATTAAAAAACGGTCACACTTAAATTAAAAGTGACTTGACGCACACAGTACGTTAATAAACGCACACAGTATTTCTGACCACGCCAATTGTTTAAAAAGCAGCTGTTGCATTTAACCTTAGGAATAATCCCATAATTTAATATCGTTTCAATTGAATGCACATTCTAGAAATTAAGTTACATAAAAGGAAAATTTATTGTAATTTGTTATTGTTTTTGCCAGTAAAATGACTTTTGATTTATGATTTTAAATTAAATACCTTCACATAAATTATATAAATCTATTGTAAACTGTAAATTACCGAAAAATAAAATGTAAGCACAATTAAAAAAAAAAAAATTATTATTAACATTAACCATAGTATAGATATTGCAGACGAATTATTTCCAAGAAAACAAATAAACTTAGGCCCGTATTCACCAACGTCAGTTAACTATAATAATCTGTAGATTTTATTAAACTTGCTACTAAATCGACAGTTAAACTCAGAATGCAATTCACCGAACAAAGTTAAGGTTAATCTCCAGTTAAATCATGAGAATAAAATAACCCCTAGATTTTTGGCGAGTTAAATATTAAATCTACAGATTAACCTCCAAATTTTTGTGACATAAAACGAATTGACATAAAATATATTTTTAACATAGTTCAAGTGTTAATTGAATTATTAATTTGTTTTATTAATAAATATACACCAAATTAAGTAAAAATGGAATTACACCTTGAAAATAAAACATATCATTCGAACTTGTAATTTCTGCAGGTAAGGTTTCTCTTTACAACGTGTTACTAGGCGATATTTAAATAATACTTTTCAGTTTGCTTCTCTGTTCAGGTAATTTATCTATAAAATCTTTATCCGAGGTAATAATTTCGTGTAAAAGAGATGTTGAAGTATGTGCAGGTTACCTTGTCAGGGATTAATTGAACCCTTATGAAGGTATAAAAATGGGTGCATTCCTATTTTTACAATAGTTGAAAGTATTGTCTGTGCGAGGTATTTTTATTATATTTATATAAACACAATATTTAATATTGTAGGGTACGTTTTATTTTAAATAGTGAACAGTTTTGCATTTTAGCTATTCTGTAAAATGTCTCCTTCAAGTGACTCGGCTTTAACTGTTTCTTCGGTAACATCTTTCACATCATCATCAACAGAGTCAAGTTCAGATGTAGAGCTTTTCATAAGACGTCTCCTAGTTTTACGTGAAAGAAATAATCTGTTTGAAGAATTTGACGATGTCGATTTTAAGAACCGTTTTCGGTTATCAAAATTATCAGTGAGAAGAGCCATAGGTAATAATATAGAACCTGCTAACAGAAAAAATAATCCAATTTCTGCCATTAATCAAGTTTCGGTAGCATTACACTTTTATGCAACAGGATATTTTCAGATAAATGTTAGTGATACTTTTAATATTTCACAGTCCAGTGTTCATCGTATAGTTCACAAATTAAACAATGAACTACCTTCCAACTGTACTGGCCATCTTCAGTTTCATCAGATACATTTGGATCATTATTTTCTATATACAAGTTGGAGTAGTCGTGGGAAGTAGAAGCGCCCATTTCATTTTGTCCAACTGAGCAGCTCATTTGTTGGATACAAGAAGAATAATGCTTCAAGAGAACAAATTATTTGAAATAGTGTGTTAAGAAATCTGTGTCAAACATAATATATTTCTAATGTGACTGAATACTTACAATATTATCGACATCACTGTCATATATATTGGGCACTGGTTGCACTTATTTGCCCAACATATTTAACAACTGTTCTCCGATGGTAACTAATTTTATTTTGTAAGTTCCACCACCAGTTTTGTATAAATCGACCTGAAATAAATATATGTACGGATGCAACAATGTTTTGAGGCATAAC
>JAFFZR010027928.1:0-16543 GCA_018397195.1 Lethrus apterus | reverse complement strand
TATTTCAGAATAATTTTATGGTGTAGAGTACTTGACTCCAAACAACTTTTACTTGAAACATTTTTTAATAAAGTGAATAGGTAAGACGTAATAGACCGACCCCAGATAGTTGGCACACCCGGTATATGCAATTTTCGGATGACACATATCCATTAGTGGTAAAAGTAGCTTCATCCGATAACAAAATTTTGTAATGGAAAAATTAATCCTCCACATTTTCTCCAACCCAAGTACAAAATTCTAATTTAAACGCATCGTCCCCGGCTTCCAGTGTATGAATAAATTTGGGTTTGTATGGATGAATCTTGTATTCCTTAAACACTTTTTGCAGTAAGCTCTTGCTTACACCCAACTCCGCCGCTCTCTTACGAAGTGATAATTTGGGATCTTTTAGTACAGATCCCATAGCTAGAACAGTTAATGCGTCATCTTCATTGTGTTGTTTTGTTGCTTTCTTCTTTCTAGCTACAGAGCCATTTTCATCAAATTTTTTAACAAGTTTTTTTCAAAGAATTAAGAGCGACATTAATGCAATGAAATGTTATATTAAATTTGTTGATCGCTGTTTGATATAATATATCACCAATTCCATAACATATAATCAAATAAATTCGTTGTTGCAAAATAAACATATTTGTTATCTAATAATAATAATAATTAAATGTCAACAGCATTTCAAAGCAATGCGATTATCAACAATAATATGAACTTATATTAATTTCTTTCAACATTTATATGCATACAGTAGATAATCTCTGCATTTCAATATGATTTCTAATGGATTTAAGGCAAGCAAAAACTTTCATACAGTAAAACTTTTTTACATAAAATAAAGAATAAAAAAGTTTTTCAACTAGTGCACCAAATACGTGGACACTGTATATGATACTTTTATATTACGTTTATTATTACTAATAATTAAAAGGAGTAAACACGAAATTTTGCAGAATATGAAGAATACATTCAAGAAAACAACGGTTATAACACTTATTGTTGTTATGTTAGTGTTAATTCAAATAACAGCAAACTTTACGTAATTTTGAAGTCAACTATCTGTCGATGATCGTCATATCTATTTCTGTATGTATTAAGGAAAAACATAAATAAAAAACTAAATTAAACTTAAATCTTCATTTAATTATTTAAAATTTACACAAAAATACAGGACATTTGTGTATAGACAATTATCATATTCACATTTACACGGATGAGGGAAGGAGCACGGAAGAAGAAACGTAGGACCGGGTTAACAAAAAAAAAAAAAAAAACGTTATCTACTCGTTTCCCAACAACTCGACAAGAAGACACAAATCTTTCGCCTTCGTCGATACTAAATTACAAAAACGGATATTGTCTATGCGACACATAAAAGCGGGAGAAATAAATTAACGAGTCCATAGGCTATAATACACGTTCAGATATCACAATTTAAAGTTAAAACGTCAGCACTGTTCGTCGCGTTTACACGTGTATGGTGTCTTCGTCGTCGCTGGGTGATCTCCGGCCGCACGTACCGGGCGAGCCCGGATCTAATGGTGTATCCGGACTGGGTGATCTAGGTGCGGGTACTTCCGACGTTTGGTTACTGTAGTAACTCGATAAGGTGCTAAGGGAACTGCTCGCCGCTAACGTTCCGAGGTGTGCGCTTGGTCCCGGAATTCCCAAACCCATACCTGGTGGGTACAGGCGGTAAGGTAAAGGTTTCTGAAGAGTTACTGCGGCTGCCGCGGCGGCCTGTCGGTAATATATATCGGCAGCACTTGGTGCCGCACTGGGTCCAGATTGTGGTGGATACCAACAACCGTAAGGAGGAGCACCGTATAACCTTTGGAAAGCTGCGTAGTTTCCCGCTTCTGCCAAAAGCTCCAAACCAACGGCCGTTTGGCGTTTCCATTTTGTTCTGTAAAAAAATACATATAATATTAATTTCATAAACAAAATTGTATGTAAAATTGTAATAAATTATAACAGAAATTCAAGCACGATGGATGCCATAAAAATTATATGGAATTCCTTAATCTCATCTAATCCGATAAAAAAATTGAGCAAAAAGGAAAAAGTTGAACACTAGATTTAATGGAAACCCTCATTGTAATCCAAGACACGACATATTAGAACACAATCTTAAAGCTGAACAAAAATAACGACTAAAAATCTAAGGTGTTCAATCCGGACTCAATTCCATAGCATAGAATAGTTTCACGCCGAACACAATCTAAAAAGGTGAACTCCGGGCTTGATCCAAAGCTCAAAAAAAAAAAAAAAATCAAAATATTTAAAGATGTAATTTTGTTTGAATATAAAGCTGAACATTTAAGGTTTGATTTCACACCCAAAAAAATTTTTTTTTATTGTCAACACGGTTGGGAAAATCTAACATTAATTAAAACACAGCCAAAAGTTGAACAATCAGATTTACACATCATCAAAAAATCGGAACGTGTCAGAACATGTAGTCAGGTGTGATAAGGTCACTCAATTATTAGAGCAGAAATTAAAGAACCGAAAGCAAAGCTGAACAATCTGGATTCCGAAGTAAATACAGCACAAGCCTAGGCTAGGGTGCAATATTAATTAAATTACTGTCTGTTACCCAGTACCTTTGATTTAAAACCCAAACTAAAAAGCTGAACGCTCCAAGATTAATTTCCAAAATTTAAACAAAATAAGTAATATGTGAACGCTTAATTTAAGTCACGTGATATAGTTGATTTGAGCACAAAATAAAAAGCTGAACGTTCGATCTCACAGTGCAAAAAGCATTAATGAAAATTTAGGCCTGCAACTAATCAGATTGCGCATCGCGAAGCTGAACATTTTATAAAAATATTTCTAATCGGATGGATTAGCACACGGACAAAAAGCTGAACATTGAAACCTAAAGCTGAACTAATCTCATGAATAGGTTATGTTGAACAGGGTTTTAACGCATAAAAATGAAAGTAAAAGGTATTAAACTTGCTTGAGAGGATTCTTGGATAAACCTAAAATCTAAAAGTGGAAATCTTGAAATTATCTTGAAATCTTGAAGGTTAAATTTTAAAACCTGTTCAGTAAATCGTGGAATCAAATCTTAAGCTGAGCTTAAACCTGGGCTAGGGTTTATGTGCTAAAAGAACAATAAACCCAAAACCCAAAACGAGAAATCTTGAAATTAGAGCCCTCAACAACTTGGGTTCGAACTGACACGAAATATAAACCCAAAAATCACTCAAAGCTGCTCGCATTTATGGTTTAATCGACTCGAAGAATACCCAAACTTAAAAAAGTGGAAATCTTGAAATTTAGAGAGTTGAAGCCTGAACCGCTCGTATTAACGGAATTTTGGGTTGATGTGTTAAAAGAACAATAAACACAATAAACTCAAAACGAAAAATCTTGAAATTAGAATCCTCAACAACTTGGGTTCGAGCTGACACGAAATATAAGCCCAAAAATCAGTCAAAGCTGCTCGCATTTATGGTTTAATCGACTCGAAGAATATCCAAACTTAAAAAAGTTGAAATCTTGAAATTTAGAGTGTTGAAGCTGAACCGCTCGTATTAATGGAATTTTGGGTTGATGCGTTAAAAGAACAATAAACCCAAAACAAGAAATCTTGAAATTAGAAACCTCAACAACTTGGGTTCAAGCGGACACGAAATATAAACCCAAAAATCACTCAAAGCTGCTCGAATTTATGGTTTAATCGACTCGAAGAATACCCAAACTTAAAAAAGTTGAAATCTTGAAATTTGAATTGTTGAAGTTGAACCGCCCGAATGAATGGACTTTTCTGGTTGCATTGGGTTTAAAAACAACAAAAGGAAATTTTAAATGTGTATCTCGTAACTTAACTACAAAACCCAAAGCCTTGGGTTTTGTAGTTTTGTAGTTCGCAAGTTTCAAGTGTTCGGCTGAAACCTAACCTATAGCTGAAATCTAGAAAATTTGTAGCATGTGTTTAATATGTTTAATGTAAATATAAATAAAATAATATTAATATCGGTGCATTGCAGAATTATAAAATTTAAAAGTGTGAAATTGTCGATCAAAAACAAACATAAAAAATTTGATTGCTTGACTAATTGATTTAAAATCATGCGTTTTGACATTTTTATAAAATAAACATCTTTTCTGTTAAATTATAATAAGAGCTTTTGGGTTTTAAAAACAAGATCCTCTTCCTTTTCAATAATTACATGACTTTTTTGTAATTTATTTACGAGTCAAGAAAATCGAATTAATTTCCCGAGAAAAAATTTCATTCAAAGCCATTCCATTATGTCCATTTATATTCCAGAGATAAGTGTCGACGTTTGTTACCGCGCTATTATTAACACAGTTATCTGAATAAAATAATTTATTCGGTATTTAAATAGATATTAAAGTCGACATAACAAAAACTCGTATTTGTATCTAAAATACCGGAATAAATTTCGTCTTTTTCATCGTTTGGTATGTACTTAACGTACCGCGGTAAAAATGCTTTAATAACAAACACGTGCCTGATGCCATGTCAGAAAGGAGTTCGAGAATCATTAAATAACATTTAACATTTTCGTACGGCCAACGACGCTGGACGTATGCGTAAAATACAGGAATGAATTAACGATTTTTTTTACTCCGGTATCAACTTAATCGTGACATTAAAATATCATTAAGATATTTTTGAGTTTTTTTTCTCTCTCGTCGAATATCTCGAGTATTAAGGAGCGTGTCGTTTCCATTCTGAAAAATTACCCCACGACATCTATTATTTAAATAAAAAAATATCCGGGGCACGTTACATATTTATAAGCGTATTGGTAATAAAAATGTAAATATGTTCGAAAAGAATGTGTTCAGAAAAAAGTTGTATTAAAAAAATAAATCTGATGATTTACAAATTATTGTTTCAATAAGAAATATACGTGTACGCGAAAGAGATTTGTAAAAAGAAATATAGAAATATGAATGTGGAAACGACTGGTTTTGAAAAATATGCAAGATAAAAAGAATAGATTCTCAAATTGAGTAAAAATTTGAAGAAGAATAAATGAAAAATCATAAATTTCATCCATAAAATAAATAAAATAAATGAGAAAGAATATAACAAAACTATCCGGGTTAAATATATGTGGAAATATCTTACAAAAATTTGTCTTTTATAAGGAGTTGATTGACGTACGAGTTGAAGAAGACAAAATGTGTGTAAAATATACAATATTGTTAAAAAAAAAAAATTGAAGATACACTAAACCTGGGCGAGAACCTGTTTAGGAAAAAACAAGGCAGCGGATATTTTTCAAAATTGGACTGTTAGAATATTCTTTTCTCATTTTTGTATTCTCATTTTCAATCGAAATATATACCGTGTACGATAAAAGAAAAGATTTCTTGGAGCAATTTGCCAGGCACTTAGGGGTAGTTTAGCATACATTATTAATCGGAGATAAGGCGACTCTAAACACTTCCGCCGGCGGCTTTCAATTGCGCCGCAGCGCCAACGGCGCAGCGACGGAGATGGCGACGTGACACGCAAACACCGTCACACGACGTTAGGAGGGCCATTGTTTATGTTAATCTTTAAATGGCTTATTTCTCGCACATACGGCACACTGCCTTAATTATCCGTCATTTTCACGAAAATAACATATAAAAATAAATAAGTGACAAATTCGATCCTAATCGTTGGAAATGGCTTCTTTATTAGCGGATGCATACAAAAGGAGGAAAATTAAGGATTAATTAATGATAGCTTGGTGCAACTGATTCGCATACATCTAGACATGCTTTATTGCAAAATGTTAGACTTGCTTTCGCTCACATTCGTGATTATGTGTTTAGGTTGTATTAGGTTATGTTATATCCAAATATATATATTTATATATCCTAATATGTATCATATATCTAACTGAAAGTTTATTTAGGTTGCATTTAGGTTGACTTAGATACAATAATTGGAACGCAAAATAACTCAATTTAAATGAAATCTTTCACAACCTACATGCAACCTAGTTCAAACTAAACACTAATTAAACGCAAAGTTCCTTAATCTAAATGCAGTAAACCTCAACCTAAACACAACTTACTTCAATATGATGACTGAATCTAAACACAACGGAATAATATAACATAACATAACCCAAACGTAATCTAGCTCCACATAAACGCAATCTAATTCAACTAAAACGCAGCCTAAAAACCATTTGAAATGGCACACATTTTAAAAGAATTTTTAGTAAAATTGGGGTTTCCTGAACTTAATCCTTTAGGTTGGTGAACTAGATTTTTTGTGATTACAAACATTTTATGGCGTATTTGAGCCAAACAACCTGAAAAATTAGGTCTGTAAATTTATATGAATTCCATCCTTATTTGGAAAATTGCATTAGATTGGACCACATTTATTAAGCAGGCTGTGTAGGTTGCATTTAATGTACGCATTTGATGTGCGCACATTTTAAAAGAACTTTTAGTAAAATTGGGGTTTCCTGAATTTAATCCTTTAGGTTGGTGAATTAGGTTTCTTGTGATTATAAACATTTTATGGCGTATTTGAGCCAAACAACCTGAAAAATTAGGTCTGGAAATAATCTGTAAACTTACATGAATTCCATCCTTATTTGGAAAATTGCATTAGGTTGGACTACATTTATTATTAATTAGTTCGTTTAGGTTGCATTTGAAAAATAAGAAAAATTGTTGAAAAAACTTTAGCCTAATTTAAATTTCTTGTAATATTGACTATAAAAAGTTACGTTAGGTTGGGATCATTTATAAATGTGGGTTAGGTTTAAGTAGGCTATTTAGGTTGCATCAAATGCAACCTAAACAGCCTACTTAAACAAAAAAATGCAAATTCCAGAATTCAAATATCGTCAAGTTCAAATTCAAGTACCTTGAAGACTTCTAAATAAAAAGAAAAATCGGATTTAGAAATCTCGTAAATAAACACAACGATATTGAAAAGTTTGCTCTGTTTGTATTCGGTTGGAAGTATTTAGGTTTAGGTTGGTAGGTTAATTTAGGTTGTATTTCAAGTAAGTGTATTTAAATGTGTGTGATTCAATTGTGTCATTTGTGTTATTTTTATTAATTTTGTTAAAAAACAATATTTTGGTTAGGTTGGAATTTAAAAAATTCAGGTTTAAGTACTTTAAGGTTGCATTTGAAGTAAGAAATTTCGGTTTAGATTAATTTTTCTTTTTGATTTCTAAAATTTGATATCAAATTGTTTAGAAAATAAAGTATTTCTGATGTACATTTTTTATAAAAAAATAAGAAAAACAAAAAAATATATAGAAATTCAAGCAGACGTAAAAAATGGACAATTTTTTTTTTATTGAAAGTGTGTATTAGGTTGAAACATTTTACGAAAGTAGGTTTAGGTTGGTCACTTTAGGTTGTAAGCGAATTTAAAATGAGCAAAAATCAAAACTGTGCTTACTGTTTTCTATTTCAAAATAAAGGAACTTGCTAAATATGAACATTTTGTTATGAAAAAAATTATTTGAAAAAAATTATTCAAGCACCTGAACTAACTAACTTGTCATGAAGTACGGGCATATGAAAGAAAGCCACCGTCATTCCTATACCACAGAAAAAGACATAAGTAAGTTTCTGCCAATTATGGGCAAATAATCAACATGAAATTTGAGAAGGAAGATCTACTGAAAATGTATCTGTTGAGTTTTTCGAATTCATACTAAAAAATATTAACGACGGAAAATACGTTTTTTTACAAAAATTCTAACTTTCTATATTATCAATGAATTTCTATTAGAAGTGAAATGTGCTTAAGATCAGAGGACTTGTACTGACTTGGATGGAGTCATACTAAGCGACAGGAAAATAGAGTAAAGATCGACGAAAAATATTGAGATTCCAAAGCTGTTGTTAAAATTGGTGTGCCCTAAGGGTCGATTTTAAGACCGATTATATTTCTACTGTTTATTAATGATTTATCCAAGCTCGTACAGTCTTAACTGCTTGTAATGTTTGCTGATGATACATCGAAAAATAATATAATTATGAATGGCGGACTCGCTGAGTGACCCCTTTTACGTTAGTAACTGGCATTTTAAATTTAAATTGAAGATACCTGACAGCTATTTCAAATTCTTTTTAAAATGCTTAATTAATTGGTGCTCACTTATTGAGAACCGCTGACTAATTAGTCGAAAAGCAACAGAAAAAAAGTTTGTAAGAGGTCTTTGGAAATGAAAAAACACTGATCCCGCATTACTTATTAGTGATATTTAAAAAGGGGACGTCAATTTATAAGAAATTTAAACAATCAAGTTTTGTTAAATATTCCTGAAAAGAAATTATTACAACTTATGTTTTAATGCTTTTCATCCAACCATTACGCCTTACATTCAAACACATGAAGTGAAAGAACGCAAATACCTTAATCAAACGCGAATTAACGCAGTGAGACCACCCAAGATCTAACAGAAAATTCGTCGAATTAATATCGTTAAATCATGTGTATCTAATCGATTTATAACAAAACGCGTTATCGTTAAACAACACGCGAAAAAAACCGTACAAGTTTAACCTTTTATGGTTTTATGGTTCATTAGACGTTTTCGCATACAACTAATTAATTAACCGCCAACGTTTTTACATAAATTACTTTGTAAAATGACTTTTAGTGTAAATTGCGTCGTGTAAACACCCGGACCAGATAAACGAGGAAATAAAAATTAAATCCTAATTAGGAAACATTTCGCAATACGCGAAAAACTAGCATAATGACTGAATTATGCAACAAATTCGAATGTTAGTTTCGTTAATCGATAATTTGAAAACTAAAACACTGTATTTTAGAAGCGATGTGTTGAGCAACAACCCTCATAGAAAAACAACCCTCCAACGCGATGGAGTTGATTAAATACAAACGTATAACGCCCACCCTATTAAGCCGTGACTGTCACTTTCCACACTAATCTAGTTATAATGACACGAAATAACCGGCGCACAAACGTTCGCAAAATTCACGTCAGGGCGCCATCTAGCACCGGCAAAACAATCCGCCGCTCTCATCGGTAAATTTTAAAAAAATGTTAATTTGAGGGCGCCCGTTTCGACGTCTTCGACGGCGACTTTGGAAGCGATGAAATGGCACTTTTCTCCGGCACCGAGACTTCCCGTCGCAGACGTTTATTGCCGATTTGTAAAAATTAAAAACCACTTTCGAAAATTACGGACGCCAGGTAAGAGCCGTTGCGGCTCGAAACGTGGAAATATCGCCTCGTCATTATTTTAGATGCGAGTTTTTGTTTTCGAAATTAATAATTTTCCGACGAATCCACTTTACGCTACACTTTGTTTAGAACCACCCACATAATTATGAACAAAAAGGAAAAAAATTAAACAATATTAATTTTCGGTTAGGTGATTAAATAACGATGAGTTTGCATAAAGGTTAAAGCGGAGAACAATTTGTATAAAATTTTTGTTTGTCGAATAAAGAAAATCACCTTGTATTAACTAAGTTTGAAAGGTTTTATTCAACAAAGTTGCTATAAAAAAATATATTCTGGAAGCACTTAAAAAAAATATCATGAATATGTTTATTTATTTTTTTTAAGTACATTTTCATTCTTGTCCCCCAACCCAACATTTTTCTTCGCTGCTCTCTATATATGTCAAAATGTTGTTTATAATAATAATAATAACAATAAAAATAACAATAATAATATATTTATTCATGTAAGTCACATAATAGTGAGTTTCTAAGTAGATTATGTTTCAAGGAGTCGCTGCAACTAGCTCTTGAGTCGATGTCGATGTGAAGACTAGGCGTTTTATCATTTTCTGTATCCCGAAATTCTAGAAACAGTCAGCACTGTTTCACATTACAATGCATTACAATATGACGTAATTAAATAATCTAAAACGCCACTATTCATAATTAGGTTATTTTTTGAGCACCATTCACTTATGACGTTATTAGCTTTGGTATGCAGCTCCTTGGAGGAATCTTCAGACATAACTAAAGATGTATCGTCGGCAAACATTACAAGCAGTTAAGACTGTACGAGCTTGGATAAATCATTAAAAAACAGTAAAAATATAATCGCTCCTAAAACCGACCCTTGGGGCACACCAATTTTAACAGCTTTAGAATCTCTATATTTTACGTCGATCTTTACTCTATTTTCCTGTCGCTTAGTATGACTCAATCCAAGTCAGTACAAGTCCTCTAATCTTAAGCACATTTCACTTCTAATAGAAATTCATTGATAATATCGAAAGGTAGAATTTTTGTAAAAAAAAACGTAGTTTCCGTCGTCAATATTTCTTAGTATGAATTCGAGAAACTCGACATATATATTTTCAGTAAATTTTCTTTCTCGAATTTCATGTTGATTATTTGCCCTTAATTGGACGAAAATTACTTATTTCTCTTTCATATGCTCTTACTTCATGATAAGTTAGTGTTTTTTTAAGTTCAGGTGCTTGAATAATTTTTTCAAAAAATTTTTTTGATAACAAAACGTACATATTTAGCAAGAAAGTTTTTTTTATTTTTAAACAGAAAATAGTAAGAACAGTTTTGATTTTTACTCATTGAAATTCGCTTACAACCTAATGTGCCCAACCTAAACCTACTTTCGTAAAGTGTTCCAACCTTACACACTTTCAGTAAATTTTGTTTGTCCATTTTTTTACGTGTGCTTGAATTTCTATTTTTTTTTGTTTTTCTTATTTTTTCATAAAAAATGTATATCAGAAATGCTTTATTTTCTGAACAACACGCATTGATATCAAATTTTACAATTCAAAAAGAAAAACGCTTAACTAAAAAAAAGGAACCTAAACCGAAAATGTCTAAACTCGTAGACTCAAATTTATTTATGTGCTTGAATTTCTATTTTTTTTTGTTTTTCTTATTTTTTCATAAAAAAATGTATAACAAAAATGCTTTATTTTCTGAACAACACGCATTGATATCAAATTTAAAATTCAAAAAGAAAAACGCTTAACTAAAAAAAAAAAAGGAACCTAAACCGAAAATGTCTAAACTCGTAGACTCAAATTTATTTATGAAATCATTATAAATTCAAAATAAATAATTGGATCCGATTCATTCCAACAATTATTCGGTAACGTGCACAAACCAAAGCGACAAATGTACGACATGAGTACATTGACAAATGACTGGTAGCGAATGTAATAAAATATTCGTAAAACACAATAGTTTTAAAAAGTACTTATCGGACTGTAATAAATGTCACGTCGCTGGTGCAGGGGTCCCCCTTTTTCCGAACTAGAATCCCAACAATGCGCTAATATACAATAATGGATGTAATTTTACATGATATTACGGCATATGTCGACAGCACATGTATTTATATTCACATTAGAAGCCCGACGATTTTTTTTCCATTCTTTAGTTGTTAATGTTCGGTAGGTATGCGCCGCCTATCAAACGTTTCGTTTGCAGGCTTCACTGATTTTACGATCGTACATTTTTCTTGATATTACTTACTTAAACGTGCCATAGGGAAAAAAGAGATTAGGATAAAAACGCAACGACAATTTTCTATCATTATCTTGAATGTATGACACAATACGAGAATTGTGACATCTTGAAAAATGTTAATTATACAAAGCACATTTACCAGAATTATATTTAAAAAAATGATTACTTTTCTGTATTAAACAAAGCACTTTTAAGGAAAAAATTATTGGTAATTAATAGTCTAGAAACCATATTTACAGGATAAAAAATCACAAATTCAATTAAATATAATGAGATTTAATCGGCGCCTCCGCCAAAAAATTCTAACAATCGTATAAACTGGAAGAATGATTAATTGGTTCTAAAGATTCCTGGTGATAACGTTATCAAAAACCAGTCAAGCAAATTTTGCAAAATAAAAATTTATTCGAAATAACCGGCACCTCCACCAAAACAGTAAAAAAATTAAATTATAATGATTACACCTTTCAGAACTATAAAATTTACCACTGATTTTAGAATCGAGTTTTCAAAAATGGTTTAACAACTGTTTGTAGTGTAATTTCAGAAATGATTTCGGAACTAATTTCAACGACGATTTTTTTTTCATTCGTTAGTTGTTAATGTTCGGTAGGTATGCGTCTATTCAAACGTTTCGTTTGCAGGCTTCACTGATTTTACAATCGTTTGCCGTACATTTTAATTACTTAAACGTGCCATAGGGAACAAAGAGATTGGGATAAAACTCAACGACAAATTTCTGTCATTATCTTGAATGCATGACACAATATCTACGAGAATTGTGATATCTTGAGAAATGTTAATTATATAAAGCACATTTATCAGAATTATATTAAAAAATTTGATTACTTTTCTGTATTAAGAAAAGCACTTTTAAGGAAAAAATTATTGGTAATTAATAAATGTCTAGAAACCATATTTACAAAATAAAAAATTACAAATTCAATTCAATATAATGAGATTTAATCGGCGCCTCCACCAAAAAATTCTAACAATCGTATAAACTGGAAAAATGATTAATTGGTTCTAAAGATTCCCGATGATAACGTTATAAAAAAAGCCAGTCAAGCAAATTCTGCAAAATAAAATTTACTCGGAATAACCGGCACCTCCACCAAAACAGTAAAAAATTAAATTATAATGCTCCTTTCAGAACTATAAAATTTACAACTGATTTTAGAACCGATTTCAGAAATGGTTTCACAACTGTCTGTAGAGTAATTTCAGAATTGATTTCAGAAATGATTACAGAACTAATTTCAAAACGACGATTTTTTTCCATTCGTTATTTGTTAATGTTCGGTAGGTATGCGCCTATGAAACGTTTCGTTTGCAGGCTTCACTGATTTTACGATCGTTTGCCGTATAATTTTCTTGATATTACTTAATTAAAAGTGCCATAGGGAAAAAAAAAGATGAAGATAAAAACTCAACGACAATTTTCTATCATTATCTTGAACGTATGACACAATACGAGAATTGTGACATCTTGAGAAATGTTAATTATGTAAACGTTATCAAAAGTCGGTCAAGCAAATTCTGCAAAATAAAATTTATTCGGAATAACCGGCACCTCCACCAAAACAGTAAAAAAATTAAATTATAATAATTGCTCCTTTCAGAATTTTAAAATTTACAACTGATTTTAGAACCGATTTCAAAAATGGTTTCACAACTGTTTCTAGTGTAATTTCAGAATTGATTTCAGAAATGATACGGAACTAATTTCAAAATGACGATTTTTTTTCCATTCGTTAGTTAATAGAAAAATAATGTTCGATGCGCCTATCAAACGTTTCACTGATTTTACGATCGTTTCCCGTATATTTTTCTTGATATTACTTACTTAAAAGTGCCATAGGGAAAAAAAAAGATGAGGATAAAAACTCAACGACAATTTTCTATCATTATCTATGAATGTATGATAAAATATCTACGAGAATTGTGATATCTTGAACAATGTTAATTATGTAAAGCTTATTTACCAGATTATATTAAAAAATTTGATTACTTTTCTGGATTAAGAAAAGCACTTTTAGGGAAAAATTTATTGGCAAAAGGAATTTCATTGCAAAGTATCTGCATAAAGTCAAAAACTACAAATACTTTTCAAGCTTATACAATGTTGCTAGCAATTGGAAAAAAAAATGAATTACTTTTCAAGTTTTTAATTTAAACGATAAATCAAAAAAACATTTCTAAACAGCGTATTCTTTTTGTGTTCATATTAAAGGAATGTTGCACGGTTTGATGGTAAATAAACATTGTGTTAAGATTAATTTTGACTATGATGATACGGCAACTTTGAGGAGGTTCGCGCACCGCCAGTACAAAGGATGAATTCTCATGGCTGCTTACAGACTATTGGTCACATTGGCCACGGTGTTTCTTGTAGACGCCGCCGGCGTAAACATCATACAATGTCTGTCATGCTCATGTTAAACGTCGTCTATAACGCGTTTTCACCCGCTATTGGTTTGGCGAAAAAATAGCCCGTGTAAACACAAACGAAAAAAATTCAAAAATCAATTTTGATTCCAAGAATCGCCCAAGTTTGAAATACAGATGAAAAAAACCATCCTAAGGTAATTTAGGTGAAACAATCACCAAGACCACACTTGAGTGCACAGTAATGAGGCCCACTCGAAAACCTACGCTGCAAAAACGAACATTTAATGAGATGAGAATTTTACAAAGTCAATATCTTTTTTTCGAAACGAATTATAATTTTTAATTAACTATGAAATAAACAACCGTGTTTTGTGTGTGTTAACGAAAATTGATTTGAACGCCGCGAAGTTCAATCGAGCGGCAAGTAATTTTTTTTTTTTAATAAACGCGCCGAAATAACGAAAAAGATAGATTAATTTTTGGTGCAAATCTTTCTGGAAGCAATTTTACGTTTATAATGGACGTCTTCAACATCTTAAACAAATATCTCTGTAATGACAGAAATCCAACATCTAAATGAATTATTTTTTTAAATTTTTCATTTATTGTTCTAACTCATAATTCATATAGAAAATATTTATGAACAAAGTTTTAATAGTCGTGTATATGTTAAGTTCTGTTTGTTGATAGAAATAAAAATTACTTGGATATTTTTGCCAATTAATTATCAACGTAGAGAAGAAAATCCTTGACGTGTCGAGAAAATCGCATGCCCCTTACTTTAACGTATGCGTATATTAAAAGTATATAATTAAATAATTAATACGTTTACGCAGCCCGCTTATTATTAGGGGCACTTTGAGATTTTTATTGTGCCTTTATGCCGATAAAAATGGGTTTTGAGTCGAGTGGGTCGCCATCGCGGTAGAAGGTAATTGTTTGTCGGCGCCTGTGCGCCACGTCAGCACTTTTAAGCCGACAATTAGGTGACTAAATGCTTTCAAACAATAGCGCCTCGGAGGGGTCCGGTATCGGCGTTCATGTGCACCTCGCAGTCGTTTTATGGACGGGACCTGCGAAGAACCCGCTACCGTGGGACTTCGCGGTATCATGACAAGCTCTTTCGTTAACCGGAATTATCCACCAGCTTTGAAGATGTTTAATTATGTTTGACGTTGCAACAAGTTTCACAAAGTCTCATAAACAATTACACACGAAACGAAGAGAATATTTCCGGCTCATATTTTAATAGTTTTAATGCTCGTTTAAAACACGTTGAATTTTACTTCGTTTAAATAGACAATGGTATATAATTGCAGTATTATATTTTATACAATGAGAGAGTTCGTTTTATGTAATTTTAGTCATGCTTAGGTTAACCGCTTAATTGTTTTTGTAGCGTTTTATCGCAATGATATATCTCTGATAGGAGGCACCGCACGGTGTCGTGGCCAGCTGTAAATCGCACAATTATTATAATACCCAAGAGAGAATTGTGCTTACAAGGAAATTTATTTTTATTAGCACATTTATCGTGGTTATATGCCTTAGCCTTTTTTTGGATAAAAACTTTTACGATCGATACGACATTCAGTCAGTGATGCATTTTCAACTTGCAAATATAAATTAATTTAAAATTTATTTATCTTTACAAGTTGAATGTGAAAATGCATCACCGACTGCATATCGTATCGATCGTAAAACTTAAATAAATAATTAAAATAAATATAAATTAATTTATAATTTACTTTTATGTTTCCGAAAAAAGTTTGAAGTGGGAGCAGGCACATGGAAAACCTAGGAAAGCTACTGAGACAGCTACTGATAGAAATGACGATGAAACACTCAAAAACGGGAGTGATGACAGACGAAAGAGCTATGACGTCGAAGTTAATCTAGATAGGCTATCAACAACACTGTTTATTCTAACACAGGATGCAGGAATCAAAGGGTGCATGTTCAAGGGATCAATAATAATAAATAAAGTATCTACTAGCCAGAGATAGGAGAAGTTTACAAGAAGCAATTCAAAAAATTGAACAAGAAACAATAAAGCAAGAAAAGTGTAAATACATGGAAAGAAGCAGAAAGACTAAAATAAAAAATCTCGAATTTGAAATAGTGGACAACTTTAGTTTACTTAGGAATAATAATCAACAACAAGAACGAAGGAAACAAAAAAAAAATTGACGAAGATCATAAGAAAAATATATGGACTAAAGAAAATTGCAGATGGTGAATGCAGAAGGTTAATGAATTTTGAAATAAAAGCTGTTCTAATACGAGGGTTGCCTTTTATGTTTCGGGATTTGGCAACCCTAGTGTTGCAATCTGGCAACTGACAACTCTATCGTAAAGTTGGACATTTTTGAGCTTATACGTACTCAGAACGTTTTGACATACGAGCGCTATTTGTGTCGTTTACAGTAACTTAAAAGATTCATCTCGGCCCAAAAATGGAATTAAATCGTGAACATTTTCGTGCGATAAATTTTTACAACTTTCTACGTGAAGTAACTCAGCAACAGTGCATGGATGAACTTAATTCAATTTTTGGCGATGAAGCTCCATCAAGGACCAGTGTTTATCGATGGTATGGTGAATTCAATCGTGGTCGTAGTTCACTCCAAGACGAATTTCGTGAAGGTCGTCCAAAATCAGTTGTTGTTCCGAAAACCATTGATGCTGTGCGCG
>JAFFZR010027927.1:0-16548 GCA_018397195.1 Lethrus apterus | reverse complement strand
CGATAACAACAGTTCTTTTGCTTTTTGATTTTTATTATTTTATTACTATTTTTTAACTCCTTAAATAGCGATCCTAGAAAAAAATTGTTTTATAATTAATTATAGCACGCAATCAGAGCAACTTAAAAATATAAAAATATACAGGGTGTTCAATTTAAAAAATTAATCGTTATGCTTGTATCTTAGCAACGCGATGGTCTTTTGTTTTATAACTTATTGTGCGAAATGCGCATTGCAAGGTACTTAAACTTTGTCAATTTAACCAAGTTTGTATTTCTTTAAATGAAAAAGTTAGCTATTATAGAATAATTCGTGAACACCCAGAATGCAAGAAATTATATATTTTTTTAACTCCTTAATTAGCGATCCTAGAGAAAAATTGTTTTATATTTAATTATAGCAGGCAACCAGACCAACTTAAAAATGTAAAAATATACAGGATGTTCGATTTAAAAAATGAATCGTTATGCTTGTATCTTAGCAACGCGATGTTCTTTTGTTTTATAATTTATTGCGCGAAATGCGCTTTGAAAGGTACTTAAACTTTGTCCATTTAACCAAGTTTGTATCTCTTTAAATAAAAAAGTTTGCTATTGTAGAATGTTCCCGTGAACAGGCTGTATATTAACGAAGCGTTACTGATTTGAAAGAAATGGCTTAAACGTTTTGTTGTCTTGTAGTTTGATAATTCATCATCTCATTTCGAGATATGAACGTGTTAGTAATAAATTACTAAAATTTGTTTCTCCGACTGATTAATTGTCTAAGTCTGACTGATTGACTTCACAAATGTCTGATTGATTGTTTTTTTTCTACTTTAAACAAAACCAATGAATTGAGAAATATTGAAAATTGTATTTTCGGAAACTCCTTTGTCTTTATTAAAACGACTCGGCGTCGTCAGAATGTTCATAAAAAGTACAAATCGTGGCATAATACATCCAATCATTCAATTATCGTTTGGGTTCATTTCAGCTGTTAGGTTTTTGTTATGAAAAATGACCTCGACGAAGGGCATTATTAATATATCGATACCTCAATAGATTATCTGTCAAGAAACAAACAGTCATGCTAACGGAAAATTGCCATTAGCCCGGGACAACACACCATGCATCATCGTCTCTTATTTTATAATTAACTCGCCGCAATGAAACAATGTCAATTGCTCAATTAAACCGACTACATAATATACATTTATCGCAACACATTTCTGTAACAATCAATTACAAAAAAATTTTAAAAAAATCTAGAAGATATCTTACCGATCCAATTGATACGATACGACGCGTTGAATTATGATTGGTTTTTACAGTTAGTGATAAATTGAAAAAGATATTGAACAACACAAAGCACAGTGATCGAGGTAAATAAAAGAACCCAACGCGAGATTTATTTCGACTATGGTTGTAATTGCGCACACTCCTCGAAATTTATTCCATTTATCAATCATCGGAACGTCTGTGATCGAAAACGTTCGACAGGTACGGATTGAGCGATGTGTTTTTGTTTCGATCAACAGGTGGTTGTTCGTTAAGTGATTCGAATCATTTTTAAATTTTAATAAAAATTTTCCATTTACTTTTAAACTAAATACGATCGTGTTACCAAAGAGCCAATTAAAAAATATTAATTTTTTTTTTTTATAGTTGTAAATATACTGATGCAACTTTCTTATTATTGATCTTTGGTCAAAAGTTTACCAAGAAAAAATATTTATTTTGATTTTATATATTTTACCCCTTCAATCTCATCCGTACGTTATGACCCACCCTATATATATTTTGTCAAATTCTTGTTGTAGTTACTTATCTTTTATTCGTAAGTAAGCAACAAGTAAAAAACGTGATATGTAAAAAAATCAAATCTAACAGTAACTAGAGATTTTCATTTTATTAGTTTAGATGTGTTATCTCTACATACAACTTACTTATCATTTAAACTTAATTGACAAAATAACATCAACCGTTGGCATATAATTAATGGTGCTTTAGAAGTATAAGCGGACTTCTAGAGTTCAAAGTTTTATTGTTTCACAAAAATAAAAAACACATATCTACACACTTAGCCCTATCAGCTAAATATACATACTGGTTCCAGAAAAGATTCATATGAATTAATGACCATATAACTCATTTTCAAACAAATAACCAATTTACTACTTTATCAAAATCTGAGTTTATAAAAGCAATTGAACTTTGTCTTATTTTTTGTTATTTGGAACTGGAATAGATTTTCCCATTTCTGCAATTATTACTAATTTAATTATGGGAGATTTAGAATTTGTAATAATAATTGTTTGAATAGAAAGCAATAACGTTATATATATTTAAATATATAAGTTAACGTTATATATATTTAAATATATAAGTTAACACACACATTAACACACAAATTGGTTTGTTAAATGAAACAACAGATTTATTAATTATTATTCGAATGCTTCATTAATATACAGTCTGTTCACGGGAATATTCAGTAATAACTTTTTTATTTAAAGAGATGCAAACTTGGTTAAATGGACAAAGTTTAAGTACCTTGCAATGCACATTTCATGCAATATACTATAAAACAAAAGAACATCGCGTTGCTAAGATACAAGCATAAAGATTATTTTTTAAAATTAAACACCCTGTATATTTTTAAGTTGCTATGGTTGCCTGCTATAATTAATTATAAGACCATTTTTCTCTGGTATCACTAGTTAAGGAGTTAAAAAATAAAGTAATAAAATAACAAAATAACAAAAATCAAAAAGCACTAAAAATGTTCTTGCAACAAGTTGTTTTACAAATGTTTTTCATCCTTCGGACTGCACCAATATGTCTTATGCATCTCACTACAATAATAATAATAAAAGAAATTTATTATAAATTATTTATTTACCACTATTATAATAATTATAATGAAATTTGCAAAATTATTTTCTCCAAAACTATTTTAATAACGGTTTTAAGGAAAAATTGTCTTATAATTAATTATAGCAGGCAATCGGAGCAACTTAAAAATATAAAAATATACAGGATGTTCAATTTAAAAAATTAATCTTTTTGCTTGTATCTTAAACTTTGTCCATTTAACCAAGTTTGTATCTCTTTAAATAAAAAAGTTAGCTGTTGTAGAATATTCTCGTGAACAGATTGTATAAGAAAAGTGTTATTAATAACCTTGTTGATCAAGGCATATCTCATTCAAAATATAGAAAATAAAATTTAGATAAAATTGAAACGTTTTAAATAATAATGATTATCCTAATACATAATTTAATTAATTTAAATAATTAAACAAAAAATTTACAATTTATACAATAATAATTCAGATAAATTAAATATTAATAATAATAATAATAATAATATACTTTATTGCAATTAATGTAATAGAAATTGTACAAAGATGCAAACATCACATGTGTGTATAAGGAGTAAATATTGCATATACATTATCTATGTTGTTAAGAAATCCTCTACGGAGTATTAATGATTTAAAATGTCCTTCTTTTCCTTATATTATAAGATTTGTTGGAAAGAATTAAAAACATATCAAAACCATATAATATTATAATTGCACATTAAAAAATAAACACAACAAATACATTTTTTAAACAATTAAAGAACATAATTCCCAAAGATAAACAAACACTGTTTAAATAATTCATTTTTCAAATTTAGAATATTTTAATATTTTAATTATTTGTTGTAAATCTTTCTTATTAATATTATGTCTTCATCAGTTTTCCGTTGAAAATTTAGCGAAGAAGTCGCTAAAAGAAATTAGACGAGGAAGCATTTTTCAATCGATAAGACAAAAGACAATACCCTAAAACTGCAGAAGAACTTAAAATGGAATGAGAATGTTACCATACATAAAAAATGGTGGTTAGGAAAAAATAAATAGGTATTAAAAAATAATAAACAGCAACCAAATCCCTGCCTCTCAGTCGACAAGTTCCTTGAGATTTGGATAAGTGGTGTGAGGGAAGCAAGAGAGAAAAAAGGTTTATCCCATTCAGACGGAAGAGAAGATTGCATGATAGTAAGAAGAAGAAAAAGAGAAAAATTTGTTATCAAAGTTATCCCATTCAGAGGGAAGAAAAAATTTTCTTTATAGTAGAAAGAAATAAACAGAAGAAAAAGTGAAAGATTTAACAAAGTTTAAATTTCCTTTATTCACATTTTCCACAATATTTTCAATGTAATCTTTTATCACTTACCTTTCCCAAGTTTCACAAGTACCCTTCATAAATACCAATCGAATAATTTTAATAAGTTCAACCTTCTCACAGTTTACCGTCACTTTAACATACACGAAAAACGATCCCACCACTCGAAAAAGCCCGAGGGAAATATTCGAAATTCCATTCCCATCCCTAATTATAAAAAACGACTAATGACTTATTTGCAGAGTGAGGAACGATCCCGGATCGGTACGATTTACCGGGCCCGACACGGTACCGTCGCTTTCGCTCCGTTTTTCCGCACGCCATAAATTATTTCATCGGAAGACTCGAAGGAGTAAAGACGGAGTAAAGACGGCCGGGGGGTGTTTCGAAGCAACTCATTATCGACGCGGGTCATGGGTCGAAATCGCTTGTCGTCACTCTTGGACAATCCGAAAACGTCGACACCTCGTCTGTTTCTTGGAACTGATCGGTTATGGTTAGAAAAATTCGACGATCGTGTGATTGGATTATTTGAATCTGATAAACTCTATGAAATAGTGATTGAATTAATTGATTTTAATTGCATGGTTTTTTTGGGGGGAAAATTCAAATTTGATAGAAATTTTTGTAATTGGGTTCGACCCGTTGCGTTGAGGTGGCAGTACAAAGAAGTAAAATAAAAAAAAGTTCTCACGAGTAAAATTATTACAGAATCAAGATGTGTTCTTTAAGAACACCACTTTTCTTGAAGGACATCTTGCCCTTATTATTATTACTTTTTTGTTCCTGCTCATTTCGTTGTTCTTCTCTTTATTCTTATTTCTACTTTTGCTTTCTACCATTAAACCAAGCGAACCCAAGATAAGGATATAAAATTCGGAAAAATGATAAAATGGACGCAGCAGTCGACGAAGTACATTAAGAATTCGTTTTTTCAAATGCTACGTCCTTTTCAAAAGTATTTGTTACTATTATTATTCTTTTTAGATCTCTTCATTATATAGACCTTCCTTTTTTTATAGGTACTATTTCTGCTTCTACTTGCGCTTGCCAAGACTAACAATGATGAAGATTTTCGAATCCGGAAAGGAATGTAAGTTGGGCTTAAAGTCTTCGAATTACGTTATGAATTTTTTTTAAAGACTTCTACTTTTTCACCTACTCTTAATTTAATATCCATTTCTTTTCTTTCATCTTTTTCTAAAGAATTTCTTTTTCTTCTTTAAGGGACACATCATCTTCTTAATGTTTTTCGTCTTCTTCTCAGACTTCTTTTTTTTCTGATTTTGTTCGCTACCACTGAACTAGGCGAACTCGAAAACAATTTGCACAATTCTTAAACGAATATGAAATATTGTAAAATGGGCTCAAACCACAGTTTCTTTTCGGTAAATAGTAAATGTTGATAACTTGGGTTTGTTTCTGTCAAGTCAAGAGTCAAATCAACGTATTATGATTTTTTTTTTATGTGATAAATTCTGATCACTTCGTCGTCAGTACAATATTGGATATGAACTGTTCTAAAAAGACAACTCAAGTTGTGGTGGTAATCCAACATTGTTAAATGGTCCCAAAATCCAAATTACTTTAAGATCATTTTAAACAGGAAATTTTAAAGAAAAAACTTGAAAGAAGTATTGGGTTGATTTTAGCTTGATGCTCTGATATTGGAAAACGAATTAATAAAATTATATTGTAGGATCAAAAGAATTGGGTTGGCTTCAGTTTAAGCCTGATAGGTTGTCTACAACTGAGCTTTTCATAAACAAACCAATCGAAGACAACGCCCCTAGTCTGAAATGAAAATAATGATAAATATGTCCAATGCACTAATTATATGGATATATGAATAACAAACAACCAAACTATTCAGTTAAACCTAAATTAAATTAAATTGGATATTTGGAAAATGGGCTGATTCATCTAAACAGAAATCAATAAAAGACTTCTTGTTTTCATATTTGAAGTTGTGAACATGTTTCAGCTTCGTAACCTATCCAGACAAAAATTGGAAAATTAGCGTGAAAATCTGGTTGAAATCTTCAATTGTTTTTGTTTAAAACGCCTGAAAATTAGGATCCAACTATGTCAAGATATATGTTAAAACGAATGAAAAGACACATTTTTAAAAAAAGTTGACGGCTTGCTTTGATTGATGTTTAAATTTACTGATCTGGTAACTACAAAATTCTTCAGTTTATAAGCTTTTGGTTCGAACTACATACTACATTACACTGAAATCATTGAGAAAATGACAAAAAATATGCGAGTTAGAAACAAGACTTTTATAAAAATCTTCCTGAAATGTTGGTTTAGTATTCAGTTCATTAGTTAAGAGCGAACCTTGAAAATACTGAATTAAAATTGACGTAAAATGCTTCTAATTTCTGTCATGTCATGTCATCTTAAAATAAAAAAAAAACAAAATTTATCATAAAAAAATCAGTTTCCACTTGATTACGATTCAACTGTTCAGTTAAATGTTTGGTTTGGTTTTGTTTCTCTTTGCTGAACTTTCTGTGACTGTAATCGTCAGTTCGTAAGTTACAACAAGACTTGATTTTGTTATCCCAAAGAAATTTTCAACGATTTATTTTACAAAGATAACACTCTCATCATAAAAGTGCAAACAATTTTAGGTTGCCTTCTATTTCAATTTTTTAATCTGTTCAATTCATAACCCACGAAACAAAACGCAACCCAAGTTTTTCATAAATATTTTTCTGTATCTCTCTAGTTTCAACAAAACGTATTTTTTTTGGGTCACAAAATTGTTTGCAGTTTTTGGACTTTTGAACATTTTAAGGGTTGGGTTGGTTGGGTCTTCTGAACGTTTTAAAAGTTGGAATCGCCTCTTTGATTAAATTTTACTTGTTGACTTTCTTTTATAAAAAAAAATTGTGAAACATTTTTAAAACATAAATCGAACATTTTGATTCCTGGAGCAACTTTCCACGTTTCGTTCACTTCAGTAAGAAACACATCTTCAGAGCTTCGCTGTTAGTATTTCTGCGACTAACTTTCTACTATTTTTCTAGATTCATAGACACTGTGAATTACAAGACCGTTTATCTCTAATTTCTATAAAAAAAAAGTCACCATGATGAAGACCCCACGAATCCGTTTCAATAATCGCGAATCGAGTTATCCTCGCAGTGAAATCGGAAACAAAACAAACGCGTGTTGCGTTTGATACTTGACGGGGACGTGGGGAGTATCGATTGCCCCGCCTCCTGCTGCGAACTGTCGTCATGGAGACCGCGACAGTGTTGTGGGGGACCGCAGCACCCCCGACGACGGCTTCGTCGAGGGTTGGATGCACATTCCATTCCCTCGTAACAGTCGTGTAACGCCAATGGACAAACATGGAAAGTAAATATCGTCACTTCACTTAAAACGACTTTTCCATGTTTACAAAATTTATTAATGGTGACTGTTGTTTTAATAAAAAAATACTCATGAAGGTTAATTAATCGTTATCATCACACATTTTGTTTTGAAGACTGTGTATGTTCTTCTTCTTTTTAAGCATCTCCACTCCTTAATATCTTTATATTCCTTTGAGGTCACTTATCGCCTTTTCTTACGGCTGGATCCATCTTTTCTAAATAATCATAAATCATTCTTCTTCACTTGAATTTCTCGTAGATATTTTCCCTTGATATTTACGTATACCCCTTACATGTACTTCATTTCTTTATACGTCATTTATATCCAATAACCCTCAGTATTTTTTATAGTTCTTCGGTAGATTCAAGGGTGGTATTTTGTTTTGGTTTTGTTTTGGTTCCTATGGTGGAATTTACCTTATTTTCATGACAATTTAATTAAATTTAAATTTCTATAAAAATGTTCGCGAAATCCACATGGAGACAACTCACGAAACGAAATCGAAATCTGAATTTAACGCACGGAATTCTGAACGCTTGTCGTCGATTTGCGTTCATCGAGCGAGGGTCTCGATTTCCCATTTATCCGATGATGTATTTGTATAAATATGATGCGCTCCATGAATAGAGTACGTCAGAGTCAGAAAGGCAAGAGTAATGCGCATAAAACCCCTCATTAAACCCGTGTACACACACTTCAGCGGCAGGCAGCACGTGTCTCTGCTGCAACGGACAGCCAGCGAGTCGACGTGCTCGTCCACACCCACTCGATTGGGAAAGCGCAAGACCATTCGTTAAGGCATTTGTAAATTTGTAAAATGTTAATTGATTAAATTTATGAAGATCGTTACTTTGGTTTAGGAATTGTCACTTTAATTTTTGTGTTCAAAATCGATTTTAACAAATTGTGGATGTGATAAAAAAATGCATGGGGTGTACTACCAATTAGATTAGTTTTTCTAATCTAATTTTGTCTTTCGCCAGTTGCAATGTTTTCTTAATAAATCCAACAAAAATAAATTAAAGTGCTAACAAATCCAACCCAATCAAACTAAATCCAAATCAACGCAACCCAACATAACTAAACGAAAATTGCTTTCCTAATCCAACCAAACCAAATCCATTTTAATCCAACCAAACCAAATCCATTTAAATCCAACCAAATGAAATCAAATCTAAACCAATCCAACAAAATTGAATAGAACTTTTTATCTTATAGTTTTTCAATTATGTAATTCAAATTCAGCATTTTAAATTGTATAGGAATCCCTTCAGCAATTTGTTCCAACCCTATTCAAAATACTCAAACTGGATAGATTGGATGGAATCATTCACAGAGTTTAATTTTTTATCTTTCAACTCCGGTTTCATAAAAAACAAACCAAAGATTTCAAATGTCTTGTGTATGATGGATATCTGGGAAAAGATTTTATTTCAATTATCCTGATGTTCAGTTCAGTCACTTAGAATTTTAGGATGATCCAAAATTGTCTTTTCTGTTGGAATAAATAATGGGCATCTGCTCCATTGGTCATAAAATTAATTTAACAAACCCGATGCGATAATTTTGGATAGAAAATAATTAAGTGTTAGGTTAAAGATCAAGCCAAAGGTAGAAAATAAATGTATGGGAAAAAAATAGGAGGAAAGATCTCGCAGATGAGCCACCTAGATCATCTAACGGTCAGAAAAATATAGTTGGGTTGGTATCCTTATTTATTTCACCAAGAGAAAATTATTGGTCACAATCCAAAGTTTTTTTTTTTGGAAAATAATGGGAAAAATCTACATACAAATAAATTTTATTACAATGAAGGTACAAGTTTTGGGTTCGATTCGTGTTTTTTTTTTCGCTTTAGACTTAGAAATTAAATAGAAGTAGCTGAAACATATTCAATTTTTTGTTTCTCGATTTCTCTTTTTTCCCTTTTTCTAAGCCTCGTTGACTAGTAGTCTTTGCAATTATGTTCTTCGTCCATCTCTTAATGCCTCCAAGAATGTTTTTCAATTTTGATATTTACACCAAGCTGTTTTTTCTCTCGCGAGATCTGTTATTGTTTCTGTCAATATTTTTGATTTTTCATTTATTTGTTTACGTCAATTCCAAATTTTTCATTTGTCTTTATAATTTTGCTTTTTTGCATTTTTTGTATCTTCTTGATTATCTGTTTTATCCAAAATTTTACAATTTATGCTTCATTAGGTTTTCCGCAAAAATGTAGTACTGGATTTAAGTTTCTTGAAAGCCGGTAATTCTTACGATCTTGGCAATAATACATTTTTTAAATCCTTAAATATTGTTGTGTTGGCTTGATTTGATTGGTTTTGGTTGGATTTGTTTGGATTTACTTCAGTGTGCTTTTCATTTTTGTCTTGTATTGAGTTCGATTGAGTTTTGCTTGGTTAACTCTTTTAGGAAAGGGTCTTACCAACCGAATTGAAACACCAAAGATGAAATATCGCAAAACGAGAGACAAAAACAACAAAATTCTTTTAATTTGCTTGTGTTGGATAAATGGTATGAAATTTTTAAATGGTTTTCTTGGTAGGGACCGAATTTTTGGAGAAGGATGGAGGAGTAAAACTGAAATAAATTACAATAAAAAATAAAACAACGTGATAGTTGTGTTTGCTTGGATTTTAATTGATTGAGTTGGATTATGTTCTATTGTATTGGGTTTCGTTTACATTCAAAGAATAAAGATAAAATAACTTTTTGATGGGCAAATGTATTGGGGGCATTGGATTAAGTTTGGTTTTAACGGTTAGATAAACTTTAATGTTTTCGTTTGATTTTGTTGTTGTTTGTTCATTTAGGTAGGATTCAGTTTCATTGTTGAGTTGCTTACTTGAATGGGTTTGACAAATAAACGATAAAATTAAAGAATTAGTAAACGACATGTTCGAAACTTCGATTAAATTGTGTTAAACAAGTTGGACTGGATTAAATTTAGATGATTTATTACATTGAGTATATTACCTACAAAATAAGACTGGCTTTGTTAAAATTTTGCAAATGATGTTTTTTCAAACAAAAAAAACTTTACTTTAGATTATGGTGGATTTCTTAGATTGGACTTAACCATGTTGGATTAAAATAAATTCTTGGTACCCACGTTCGTTGTTGGCTGTTATTTGCTGAAGTTTCGTCCACTGTCGTAAGAGGACATCTTCAAGGCTATTACTGTTGGAATGCTAAGACTGAAAAAAATAATGTGAATTTTTTTTTCAGGAAGCCAAGAATTTATTTCAATTGACGGTTGCGGAAGCTTATGATTTATGTTGGATTAAATTGGATTGGCTAACACTTTCTGGTGAATGACAATGAAGCGGTGTAGATAAATAATTTTTTTTTCCAAAAAAATTGGATACTTTTGGATTTAGTTTGATTGCAATGGCTGGATAAATGAAAGTGTTTAATTTAATTTTGTTGAGTCATTTCGTTTGAATTGGATCCAGTTTGCTTGTTAAGTTTGTTGCACAATAAAAAAAAACTGCCTGTATAAAAATCGATTAAGGAAACATTTGCAATCGTTTTTTTTTTCTATAAGTATTCAATTATTTATTACTATACAAACATTAGTTTTGTTGCGCGGTTGTGACGCAACCATTTTTCTTTCTATGTCCGATTAACATACAATGCTCAAGATCATCCCACAGATAAAGTCGAGCATAATCAGACTAAAATTACGTTCAAATTTCGCTAATGCACGTCCCGTTATAGCCGTAGAAAGAAAGTGGCTATACGCGATGTGCATACGTTTCGAGTCGCCTGTGCACATTTCGATGAAAACTAAACAATAAAAATGCGAGTAAATAGACTGGGGAAGGATGCATCATAAAATATTTCATTCACATAATAAATAATAACGCGTGATGTTCCTGAAGCATCCGTATGAATAGCCAAGGCACGCGTACATCACGACTACTGCAAGTTGTTATATCTGTGATGTGTTTCTGCGTTCTTATTGTTGCAAATTCCTTGTAAATAATTTGATTATTTGTCAGTTTTTTACGCTTGCAATGATCCTAAATCAAATAAGCATCAAAGTTAAATTAATCCAAACTAACTAAATCCCGCCGAAAAAAAGTATTAAAATCACTCACCTCAACCTAAACCAATTTATTTGTGATGGTTTACAGGGATTGTAGGCAAGGGCTTTTTTTTACCAATTTTTTCGATTTTTCTATTCTTATTCTTTCAACTTTACTAAGACTCAAATTTTTCGAATAGTCAGTTCATCGAATTCAAACCAATTAATCCAAAACTGATAAAATTCCTATAGTTTCAAAATTTCTTGTTCTTGTTCTTGTTCTAACCTCTATATTTTAAGAAAAATAGAACCAAATAAAAGAAGTGGCAAGTATTTAAGCAAGAAAATAATTCAAAATCTCTTTAATTGCGTGGTCTTTGTCATACAACTGAAAATTGAAGAAATGGATTAGCGAATTTAATCCAACATATTCTCTTCGATTTTATTCTTTTGCTTTAATATTTTATCTTTGTCTTCTTCAAATTTGTGTTGAGTTGGATAGATTTTCCGGTACTCAAACCCAACTAAAACCCAATCAATTATAAATTTAAAAAAAACATGTGTTAGTGGATTTCGTCAAAAATTTTCTTTGTATTTTGTTTCGTTTGCCCATATATTTCATCCAATTCAAGCAAACTTAATCCAAACTTAAACCAAACTGATAAAATCGTTAAGTTTCAAAATATATTTGTTTTAACCTTGTCAATAGATTTTAAACAAAACCCAAGCAAAAAAAAAGTGAGACAAATTGTTAATATTCAAAATTTTCTTTTGATTGAATTTTTTTGTCATACAACTGTAAACTGAAGAAATTGATTAGTGAATTTTATCCAACATATACTCTTCAATTTTATTCCTTTGTTTCTTTATCTTCTTTAATTTTGTGTTGGATTGGATAGATTTTCCATAGCACAATTCACTACTCCAACCGAACTAGATTTCAATCGATTATAAATAAATAAAAAAGACGTGGGTTAGTGGGTTCCGTGAAAAATTTTCTCTTCTTTTTGTTTTCAGCCGATATATTTCATATTTACTGTCTTTAATTTTGTACTGGGTTGGATAGTTCGTCGAAACCCCAACAGTGCAAAAACTGAAGATTTTTTTTTCTCACATATTTCCTATTTATTTTCTTCGATTGTGTATTGGATAGATTGTCCTATATCCAACAATTTCAATCCATTAAATCAAACCCAGTAGAATCTAACAAAAATCATTTCATCCAACTTAATCCAATTTAATTCAATCCAATACTATCCGAATCAAAAAAATAGGAAATATTCCAAAGTTTAGGAAGTTCTAAAAACAAGTGAACTAAATAGATCTGTGGCTGTGTTATTTATTATTAGCTAATTTACCACTACGATAAAACAAATGACTTTATCAACTTCTAAATTTTAAAATATTTTTTAAACAAATTTTTAACACAACAAAAATTTGGATAAATCCTTAAAGGAAATCTGAAGAAATAAGTTAGTGAGTTTCGATCAATTTAGTGCTCCAAACTCTGTCAATTACAAATAAATTTTCAATAAATATTAGATCACCAAATGCAATATATTCAACTCAATTCAACTAAAATCCAATCTGACAAAATCCATTTAATATAAAACTTTTACGCCTAAGATTTAGAAAACTTTCCAAAATAATTTAAACATAATTTTTTTGAGTGACTATTTTTCTTTTCTTCACGATGCAAACTGAAAACACGAAATAGAAGATTTCATCAAAAATATCTTACTTCTTTTGTTTTTTTTTTTTTCTCACAAACAAAGTTTAGAAAGATCTTTCCCAAACCATTTTAATGCAATTCCATTTTAATTAAATGAATACTTCAGTCAGAAAAATATATTCAACAAAAAAGCTCAGTTCAACTGAATCCAACCCAACAAAATCTATCCATATAATTGATAACATCCCCACTTTGGAAAATTTTTATCTTTATATTAAAGGTGAAACTGAAGACATAATGGATTTCATTCAAACTTTCATTTTTTGTTTTCTTTCTTTTGCCCAATTTTATACTAACTTTCTTTACATTGGGTTGGATAATCTTCTTCAACTCAATTCAGTGCAACTTTAATCCAACTGAATCCAACCCAACAAAATCCATCCATATAATTGATAACATCCCCACTTTGTCTATTTAATTGAATCATATCCAAACCATAAAAAAAAAAACAAAGTGAAATTATCGAGAATTATTAACATCAAAAATTTATCTTAATCAAATTTTTGAAATAATTTTTATCTTTATATTAAAGGAGAAAACTGACGATATAAGTTAATGGATTTCATTCAAACTTTCATTTTTTATTTTCTTTCTTTTACCAAATTTTAAACTAAGTTTCTTTGTATTGGGTTGGATAATCTTCTTCAACTCAATTACGTTCAACTTTAAACCACTTAAAGCAAATAAATATTAAACTCCATACAACCCAATAAAACTAAATTTAGTGCATTAAAATCGACACACTCCTTCTTTTTTTCATCCATAACTTTTGTCTCTTATGTCTATAAAAAAAATTAAAACTGTGATTATGGAAAATTCACTATAATTAAACTTAACACTATTTCGTACGTCAACTGAACGAAGTAGATCTGTAGTGGAGAGGATTGATGCGTGCGTCTATCGAAAAGGGGGACCGAAGCGACAAACGTTGCCCCCACGTTTCCTTCCGAAACGTATAAAGCAATTGTGCGTCGATCGGACGTACGAATAGCTCTAAACAGACGAGGATAAACCGAGAGCGAAGAAGAAAGCGAGCGATATCGGAGGGCGGTCGGCTGATGACTCGTGTCAACTGCAGGCCCGCACAAAGAGATGGCTTCTTTCAATCTGTAATTACTGTCCTGACCTGCAACTGAAGCGCGGAGATGAACCTTTATAATTTTACTTTTATCGTTTCGTTTTCGAAAACGTTTTGTGTATTTCTTTGTGGCGACGCAGTCGTGAAATAATTACATTTACCATTTTGAAAGATTTAGTTTTACTGATGACCATTTGATGGCGGAAGTTTGTTTGGAAATTGCACTTTTGAACCGAAAGTTAAGAAATTCTGAAATTTCTTGAATTTGGAAGAAAATAAATGTATGTATTGTAATTGATTATGGAAGAGGTTGAAAGAATAGAAAATATTATTTCTACCTACAAAGCCATGGGAGTACTTGAGAGTAACCAGAATGATATCCCTTTTCGTGTATGACAGAAAGGCGAGAACGCAAATTTCCCTGATTAGCAAAATGAAGAAAGATGGGAATTGAAAGGCCCGAAGAAGAGAAGCAGAAGGAAAAGCTCTTATCTTTTGAAGAACAAGAAGAAGAAAAAGGAAAAATTTGAAAGAATAAGTAAAGGGACAGGATGGTCTTAAAAGAAAACTAACAAATAACTAAAATAATGAAGTTTTAATTAGGTTGGATTGAAATTACAAAACGAAGCAAAAGAAAGCCACAGTCACTACCACAGGTTCACCAACTCATAACTTCAGGGCATATTAAAGAGGATTCATATTTCGGATTTCCCTGAGTAGTTCCGGACTTTCTAATTGCAATTCCCGTATACTCAATATTTATATCCAATTTTCAACTGAAATTCCCGTGAGAGCTGACGTGATATTTTCGCAATTCGGGTCGATTTTATGTGATTTTGGTGTCATGTGATTCTACAATTATGTGGTGAAAGTGCATAACCATAAAGTTGATAGATTGTTGTTGACGAAAATTTAAAAGAAAAACGTTAAATATTTGTGACATTTTGGTGTGACGTCAAAATTTTGACAAAATCTCAATCAATAATTGATTTTCACGCAAAAATTGATTCCAGAAAGATTTTATTATTATTATTTATCATTTCATGAAAGAATATCTGTTGAAGTTTTACACCTTTTACACAAATCTATATTAATAAAAATGAATTTGCAAAATGTTCGACGGAGCATCACTTGAGAACGGCTCGACCGATTTGGCTGATTTTTTTTTTGTTGTGTTCGTAATTGTCAGGACAAGGTTTGTAAGAAAATTTTTGGAAAATCCACGGAAAAAGTCGAAAATTATTAGCGTATTTTTAGGTATTTTAGATAGCCCGGATTCAAAAATTCTCAAACTGACGCAAATTTTAAAACATACAAATGTCAAAAATTGCACGTTTTCGTCGAGAAATGCCCCTCTACCTGGAGAGGCTCCCCCATCTCTTTTGATTTTTAGCAAATTTCGCAGTCACTTGCGCCGTCAAAAATACCACTTTTTAGTCGCGACGTGCCGACGTTACCGAACCATCCCGACGCCATGTTTTTCGAAAATAAGCGTGTTATATCTCCATACTTTACACTTTTGAACTTTTTCGAGCCGCGAAAAGCGCCAATTTTACAAGACAAACGTTTACCGAGACGCATGTGATTGCATTGCGCTTGCGAAAGTAAACGCATTTTTTTGCCGAAATTGCGATAAATTGGGACAGAATTCGCGTGGAACGCATCGGAGACGACAAAATCAATTGAAAATTTCAATTTTCCATTCAAATGCATTTTCACATTCTCCAGCAAATTTATTAACTTTTCTTTTTCAAATGCCAACGTGCCCTCGCGACGCTATTTTCTAGTGCGAAATTTTCTCCTCTTTTCAACGGTATGCGACACGAGGGGGTTACGTGCATTTTTTTTTTGCATTCGTTCACAAAGCCAGGGAAACCTTGCATTTTACGTCAAAGATGAAAGACGCGAAAAAGTCTTATTTTTCGATTTTACGTCCGTAAATGTCGAAACGAAACGAAAATTTTCATTTCGATTTTTTGTTATTTAGAAAGAAGGGATATGTATGTATGCCTTGCGATTAGAAAAAAATTTCGACACGTTCGCGCATATCTCGGTATATCTCCAAAACGACGCCAGATATCGGAAAAATGATCGATACAATTTCGATTCGCCAAAGAACGTTTTATCTTTCGATAAAGGCTTTAGGGACGTGGCATTTT